>CALSBZ010038509.1:0-25053 GCA_943591055.1 Gobionotothen gibberifrons | reverse complement strand
TGAGAGTGAGAGGAGGAGGAAGAGGTGGGGTGAGAGTGAGAGGAGGAGGAAGAGCTGGGCTGAGAGTGAGGGGAGGAGGAAGAGGTGGGGTGAGAGTCAGAGGAGGAAGAATGAGAGGTAGAGCTAGAGCTGGAGGGAGAGGACGTGGACACAGAAGAATACTCTCTAATGAAATGAAATGTTATCACATGGTTTGACGATGAGAGAGGCTGGACAGAGGGTTCAGCCTAATCTAAGGTGATGTACTGTTGCCTCTGTAATCCGGACACTTAGACTTGAAAACAGGTTAGTTACCAGTTTGTAGCTCTGCATAACTCATGATGTATCAGTGCTTATATCTGTTGTGTGAAACGTATTTACTTCATTACTGTAATTGTATTGTTGGCATGTTGCATACTATAACTGTACACAAATCCTGCAGAATGTACTGTGGTAAACTTACTTTTATGCAACACAGAAACAACCAACCACTATATCTTTGTTGTTTACCTGAAGGACTGAGAAACAAAGAGGTGAAGGCTAAGGATGCTCAATGAGGCACAGGAAGCAGCAGTTACAAACTTGGTTTTGGCAAACAATGCATCACACTTAGAGAGATCCGAAGCATAGTAACTATGTGCTGAGATGCATGTTGCACAATGTTATTTATGAATAAAATATGATTTTTTTCAACAACTCATTTGTATTTCTTCATTTACTGTATTTCTGTATACTCAAGCAATCTTTCTCTGCAGAAACCTCTATGTACAGAGCATAGCCCATAACAGATGCACATGCTTTAGATTATGCTCAGCAGTGTGTAGTTGGGTGGTCAAACAATCTAGCCTCGGGCAGTCACATTTTGTACAGGCTCCCACTACCTGTTAGCCTCTAGCTCTCCTGCTTACAAACATTTAGCCACCCCTGCTTATATGTATACATCTTGACGCAGTTTGGCATTGGTGCATGGGACAGTAATTGCCCTAACCTTTTACACTCAAAAATGCCATCAAAACACCCTGGGGATTATGTGCTACTTTAGAGAGCTAATACACAGATAACAGACCTTAAGAAGGACATCCGACGGCTTTCTGACGAGCTGAAAGAAAAAGACTCTCTCGTGTCCAGTCTCATGGAGGTGGCATCGGTGCAGTCTAAACAGCTTGTCTCGTTCAGTGCAACTATCCATGACACAGTTTTGTGGGATCCTTCCACCTGTCCACGGCCTTCCGACTCCTCGACACCTGGCCATCAGCAGTCGTGGTCTGAGGTGGTGCGCAGGAGCTTATTGAATGGGGAGACTTCACCGCCTCGCCTTCAGAACCGCTTCACGACCCTGTCAGACGATCTGGTCCATCCAGCTGATGCTCCTGCGGCACTGACCCGTCCAGATGATCCGGTCCATCCAGCTGATGCTTCCGTGGCACTGACCAGTCCAGATCTGCATCTTGCCGACACTGCAACTCCTGCGCCGGCAGCCGACAGTATTTGTGCTGTTTCCCAGGCCACTGTGAAGTCAAATCGGCATCCCTCATCCCGTCTGGCGACCTCCTCAAAGAAGCCGTGCTGAGACACTCGGGAAGTTTTCCGGGCCCTGAGCCGGCAAGGAAATCCTCTCCTTCTTCTTCTACGGAGCTGTGAAAAGTCGTTTTTTTATCTCAGGTCCGATCTCAATGCTGTTTTGTTTCTACACGGACCACTATTGCGGTAAGCATGTTGTAACTTACGGTTGTTGTTGTCAGTCACCTCCGGGTATCCTGTGTGCCTGTTTTGCTGCTGATAGCTTATTATCTTAACTTAATCGATCGTTTTAAAACTCTTGATCACGGCAACTGCCTGACGTTGTAATCACACGTTACTACAGCTTAAGCACTCACAACTCTCCTTCTCTTAGCGACTGTAACTCCACAGTTGCCTACACTCTTTTCGGGTTTGCTAACGGTAGCTACTTTAGCTTGATAGCTAGCCATGGCTCTTTCCCCACCCTCGGGTACTATTTCCTGCTCTACCTGTCTCATGTTTGGTTACTTCCCTACCTCCTTTACTGGTACCGATACATGTGTTAAATGTAGTATAGTTGTTAGGTTGGAGGCGGGAATCATAGCCATAGAAGCCCGGCTCCGCATCTTAGAAAGTAACTCAGCTACAGTAAAGCCCATGTTAGCCGGTGCGGACCGGCAAAAGGTAGCTCCTATTAGCCATCCCCCGATAACTCCCGAGCAGCAGGGAGACTGGGTGACTGTTCTGAAGGGGCTTCAGAATTTCAGAATTTCTATCCACCAGGGCCTGCAATGAATTTGCCTCCTTCTTCACTGACAAAATCATGAAAATTAGACAAGTAGTCAGTTCCTCTGTATCAGGTACAGTAAATGTGTTGTCCCTGTGTCCACCTAAAGTCAATCCAGACATGACACAATTCCGTCTGATAAATGCTAATGACCTGGAAGACATTATTCAACATCTGAAATCCTCCTCCTGTAGCCTCGATATTATTCCGACAGGATTTTTGTTTTGTTTTTCATTGCATGGCCTCAGATATACTACACATAATAAACAAGTCTCTTCACTCAGGTGTATTTCCGCAGGCCCTGAAAACTGCAGTAATTAAACCACTCCAAAAAAAGCACAACTTAGACACAACCGTAATGAATAATTACAGGCCAATATCAAACCTTCTTTTTTTAAGCAAATTGATTGAAAAAGTTGTTTTTCAACAGTTGAGTAATTTCATGTTTTTAAATGACGGTTTTGATGTGTTCCAATCAGGCTTTCGACCTAACCACAGCACTGCAACTGCACTTTTAAAGGTCTTAAATTACATTCATTTAAACACAGACAATGGCAGAATATCAGTGTTAGTATTATTAGATCTCAGGGCTGCATTTGACACTGTTGACCATAACATATTACTAGACCGTCTAGAAAACTGGGTGGGAGTTTCAGGAACAGCTCTAAATTGGTTTAGTACCTACTTAAAGGACAGAAAAGACGTTGTCTTAATAGGCAACTACACATCTACTTTGACAAATATGTCATGCTCCATCTTAGGACCTTTGCTTTTTAATATCTATATGCTACCACTGGCTCAAATTATTAAAAACACCGATCTAAGCTATCACATCTATGCAGACGACACCCAGATTTATTAAAAAATTACACCAGGAGACTATTCTCCGATTAGAACACTGAGCAAGTGCATTGAGCACATCAATGACTGGATGACTCAGAACTTTCTCCAACTGAACAAGCAAAAAACTGAGATCATTGTTTTTGGTGCAAAGAAGGACCGATTAAAAGTAATCGCAGAGCTTCAGTCGGCAGACTACAAAACAACTAATAAAGCTAGAAATCTGGGTGTAGTGATGGACTCAGACCTGAATTTCAACAGCCACATTACAACAGTCATTAGGTCTGCTTATTATCACCTGAAGAACATATCGAGGATTACAAAACTAATGTCACAACAGGACTTAGAAAAGCTTGTCCATGCTTTTATCTTTAGTAGACTCGACTACTGCAATAGTGTATTCACAGGGCTGAATCCATCAGAAAGCTGCAGCTGATTCAGAACGCTGCTGCACGTGTCCTCACTAACATTAAAAGAGTGGATCACATCAGTCCGGTTCTGAAATCTTTACATTGGCTTCCAGTCAGCCAAAGAATTGATTTTAAAGTACTATTGTTAGTTTTTAAATCATAAGATGGTTTAGGACCAAAGTATATTGTTGATCTCCAGTGGCGGCTGGTGGAAATTATTTTAGGTGGGGCTATTGTAATGGTGAATAAACCACACAGGGAACATTTTGACAAATGACCCCTTAAATGATGACTTCTGGTGAAGTTAGAGATATGAGAAGACTGATCAATACCTCCATAATCTTCAGTGTGGTTAGCTATGAATCTTCCAAAACTTCCAAATACCTTGTCCTGGATATAGTTTCTACAGTAAACTGTGCAACAGTACAGTAGGCCCACACAAATTGCAGAACACCGGTTCTTTGGGAACACTCAAATGATTTAATTAATTCAGATTTAAAATCAGGAGACTAGATACGAACATTATATGCAGACACAGACGTGATTCAGAAACACAGAAATATTAGAAAACAGACCATTAAGGCAACAAATCTAGTTTGATGGATGCTGTCAAAACTCAACTATATACAATAATATGTGTGTGTGTGTGTGTGTGTGTGTGTATGTGTGTGTGTGTGTGTGTGTGTGTGTGTGTGTGTGTGTGTGTGTGTGTGTGTGTGTCTGTGTGTGTGTATTTATCACTGGCTGTTTGAAGAGCAAGCATGGGAAACAAAAGACAGCGTTTACCTGTTTGCATCCAGCTAGTCACACACACAGTTACAATCACACTCCCTGTAATTGACATAATTAATAGATAGTTTAGCTTCTCACCATCATTAGCTGTGGCCCACTGATGTTAACGATCGTAACTGAAAGGCTGCCTGTCAAACGTAAACATTCATCCACATGACTCGCAAACTCTCGCGAGAGTTTTACACAAGACGGATCCTTTCTAGCCATAACCAACTCACAGACTGCATCGGGCGCTGAAATTGCCGCCCTTTGAGCATCAGATCTGACGACGCTGATTGGCTGAAATTATGTTTCGGCGGCATAGTTTACAAATAGCAACAGTCAGCAATGTGTTGGATGCTGCTGGGGCTGTGAGTGAGTGAGGGCTCCTTTCTTAGCGCCCAGACGAGAGAGGGTAATGATACACGCTGCGGCCAGGCAGGAAACACTTTAGACATCGTAACACAATTTTAAACAAGATTTTATTTTAGATTATACATTTTACTGATACCAACTATATAATATTTACCTTGTTCATTACAAATAAAAATAAAATAATTAATTTTTAATTTAATTTGTAATGACAATCAAACATGCCCCTAGCGCCCCTATGGGCCGGCCGCCACTGTTGATCTCCTACATAATTACGAGACATCAAGGTGCCTCAGGTCTTCTGGGACGGGTCTGCTATCGGTTCCGAGAGTAAAAACAAAACATGGAGAGGCAGCAATTAGCTATTATGCCCCGACAATCTGGAGCAAACTACCCAAATCATGCACGTCCGCAGAAACACTTACTATTTTTAAATCGAGACTAAAAACATATCTCTTTGCCGCTGCTTTTAATTGCGCTGCTCATATTCACACTACAGTATGCCTTTTAAACATGTATTGTATACCTGTGGTGTTTATTTTTATTATTTTATTATCTTTGCTTTGTAATGCCTGTTGTAAAATGCCATTATATATGTGTTTTTACTGTATTTATTCCTAAAAAGTCTTTTAATGTGTTTTGTAAAGCACTTTGAATTGTCGCATACAGAAAAGTGCTATATAAATTTGCCTTGCCTTGCCTAGTATTATGAATGAAGTGTGTTATATTTGGTGCAAAAGTTTGCATTTGGTAAGTGTTTATGTAGTTTTGAGTGCAGTTCTTCATTTAGCAGGAGAAATTAGGTGTTTTGCACTTTGGATGTGTGGTTTTGTGAATTGTGTTTAGTGTTCTGAGAAACTGAGCAATTAAAAAAAAATGTGTGTTAGCAATCGAGATAAACTGTAACACTTTAAACTTGACTATTTTTTAACCCGCACCGCCTAGTGGTTAAAGCACGTTATTGAATTTTGTTGTTGAATATGTTATATTTGATGAAAAAATGTAAATATTAAGAGTAGCCTACATACAAAATAGGGGGAAAGTAGAAGGTCAATGATAGAAATATAGAATATCAAATATCAAGAAGATACTGTAAGTGATCTCTACAATAAAACAGTGTCGTGCCGGATGTATAAAGATATTAATATGAGGATGTGCAAAACAGAAAAACGAATTAACCTTTATTCAAACATTAAAGAATACTTTAGATTAAGGTCTTCTTTTAAATAAGAAAAAAGCTTTGGGGGTATCTACAGATAAATATTAAGCCTGACAAAGTACTTAATGTCTAATATTAATATGTTACGTGCATTGCGGCTAAAATATCCAATCACCGAGCTTCAACTATAGCTGAGGATCTTGGGTAATCAGTTCAGTGGGTGTGTATCGCCTACGTCTGTTTCCGGTGACTTTATTTTGAAATTCAGTTCCTGACGGACGGCAAAAAAGCCAGATATTATAGATTTAAACAAATAAATAAAAACAAGGATAATAGTGTGTTATTGTTGAGTAAATAACAGTGTGTTATTTAGAAAAGAACAGACTGCACTGCGTGATATAAACAAACAGCAAATAGTGTGTCTGTTCCATTTTCACTACAGCGAGAAGCTCATGGGGCTTTCCCGAACCTGTGTCGAGAGCTGGCGTTAAATGAAATATCAGATTTGCCTTCTTAATAGTTTGTTTGGGTCGCTCACTTCCGTTTCGCTGCTCATGCACTGATTCGCTAGCTGAACAGTGATCTATCGACGCTGAAAATAGGCTTGGTGTGTAAGGAGCTTTAGGTGAAAATATATAGGTTACTAACGTAACCCCAGTTCTCAGAGTAACATGAAGTGAGATGTCTCACTATGGGATGCGCCCAGGGGTGGACTGTCCATCTGGCATACCGGGCATTGTCCCGCTGGGCCGTTGACTCAACGGGCCGGTCGGATTAGTCACTCGCACCCCCCCCCCCCCCCGGACCGAGGTGGGCCGGTCGGAGAAGTCACTCGCACCCCCACCCACCCGCTGACGATTTGCTAGCGGTAAGTGGTGGGCCGGTCGGAGAAGTCACTCGACGTTCTGACATCACTCGAGGCGGCGGGAAGATGGGGGCATGGTTGCACCCCGGAAACACATGAGCATTGAATACGTGTTGGGGCTGGAAAACAGGGAACTTCCAGCTCTTTTGCCGAGGAGAGGAGAGAAGGCTGTCAGGCTGTTCTCTTCTTTTTCCTCACCTGATGGCCGAAGGTCTGGGCCGGCTGTCATGTCATGGCTGCTGCCGGAACCGGGGACTTTCTTGGCCAGCTTGGCTGTGGCTTTTGCTGTTTCGGGATTTTGAAACGGGAAGGACGTGAGGCAGCCTGAGCGAAGGACTGCCGCGGGGCCGTTGAAGGCGGCAGCTGGACCCTTCGGGGAAGACAAAGCTGGAGAGCTTTACTTTTGTCATTTTGTTATTTCCTCTAAAAGAGTGATTTTGTTTTTGCAACTAATGATTATTTTTCTTCAAACCTTTTTTGTCTTTGGGTTGTGCATTTGAGTCCTCCAAACTATTGAGTCAAGGTTCCTAACAGAACGAACCGACCAGTATGGACTCAGCCAACCCCAAGACGCTCCAGACCGCCCTGTCTGCACAGGGAAACATCATCCATCAGCACCAGGAGCAGCTAAAAACCATTAGCCATGGAGTAAAAGACCTTTCAGATCGCCAGGAGGATTTCCAAACCTCTGTCACGTCACAGGTGAACCATCTGGCAGAACAGCTCCACAGAGTCCTCACTCATCTAGAGGCAACTTCTACAGCTCCGATTCCTGCTACGCCACCTGATGCCAATCCTGCTGCTAATCAGGCCGAGGTCAGTTTCTCTCCTGTCCCACTGGCATCGCCAGAGAAATATTCAGGTGAATCTGGCAACTGCAGAACCTTCCTAGTCCAGTGTGACCTGCATTACAAACTTAACCCAGCCGCGTTTGTGTCAGATGAGGCTAAAATAGCATTTATGGTCTCCCATTTAACTGGCAGAGCTGCCGCATGGGCCACTGCGGAGTGGTCAAGAGACTCCAGTATATGTAGATCTTTCACAGCATTCAAAGACACTATGAGCAGGATTTTTGATCTTACCTCACCTGCCGATGATGCCACCCCTGTACTCATGCAGCTCAAACAGCACCCACGGCCAGTATTAGATTATGCCATAGAGTTCCGTACCATAGACAGTGGCTGGAACACCCCAGCATTAATAGACGCCTTCCGGAATGGACTCTCTGAAACCATCAAAGACCACCTGGCTCCACTAGAACTACCACAAGACCTTGAATCTCTGATTTCCATGTCTATCCGAGTTGATAACCGCCTCAGAGAAAGAGAGAGAGAACGGTGCCGAACTGCAACAAGACATCCCAGCCACCAGGGGCGCTCTCTGGATAAGCAGCCTTCATGGGATCCCTTGTTTCACTCTTCATCAGGCCCAGCAGGAACAGCGCCATCACAGGCACCGGAGGAGCCAATACAGCTCGGGAGAACAAGGATTTCTCAAGAGGAAAGACGGCGCCGCCTGCAGGAGGGATGCTGCTTTTACTGTGGCCAATCGGGTCACCAGCAGGCGACATGCCCGGGAAAAGGGCATGCTCACCAACCATGAGGAGGGCGCTGGTGAGCAAGATTTCCTCTGACTATCCTCATCGCACACTCACCGAGGTTAAAGTCACAGCTAACAGTCAGACACGTACTCTGGGGGCGCTAATTGACTCTGGGGCTGATGAAAGCCTTATAGACTGGTGCAGGATTCTTCTTTGTGGGTAAGAAGGATGGGTCGCTCAGGCCATGCATTGACTACAGCCCATTGAACGAAATAACTGTTAAGAATCGCCACCCACTCCCGCTGATGTCTTCAGCATTTGAACTGCTTCAAACAGCTAAAGTTTTTACCAAACTCGATCTTAGGAATGCTTACCACCTCGTCAGGATTAGAGAGGGAGACGAGTGGAAAACGGGGTTCAACACCCCAAGCGGACATTATGAATATCGGGTCATGCCTTTTGGACTATGTAATGCTCCTGCTGTATTTCAGGCTATGGTAAATGACATTTTGAGAGAGTATTTGAATGTTTCTGTTTTCGTGTATCTGGACGATATTTAGATTTTCTCCCCAGATTGTCAGTCTCATGTCATGCATGTCCGCCAAGTTCTCCAGAAGCTTCTTGAGAATCAGTTGTATGTGAAAGCTGAAAAGTGTGACTTCCATGCAACCACTGTCTCCTTCCTGGGCTACATTGTTACCGCCAATCAGGTGCAGATGGATCCATCCAAGATCAGTGCGGTGACCAACTGGCCCACTCCTGATAGCAGCAAAAGAGTTCAACAATTCCTGGGGTTTGCAAACTTTTACCGGAAGTTTATACGCAACTTCAGTTCTGTAGCCGCACCTTTGCATGCTCTCACCTCCTCTAAGGTTTCGTTTCAGTGGACCCCCCAGGCCGAGTCCGCCTTCCAATGCCTCAAGAAAAGATTCACCATGGCACCTGTACTCACTGTTCCGGATCCCCAGAGACAGTTTGTGGTTGAGGTTGACGCATCCAACGAGGGCATAGGGGCTGTGTTGTCCCAGAGATCCTCCGAGGATAACAGGATGCACCCCTGTGCCTATCTATCGCGTAAGTTGACCTCAGCTGAAAGAAATTATGATGTGGGGAACAAGGAGTTACTAGCTGTCAAAGCAGCATTGGAGGAGTGGAGACACTGGCTAGAAGGGGCGGAGCAACCGTTTCTTGTTTGGACTGACCACAAGAATTTAGAATATGTTAGGCAAGCCAAGCGACTAAATTCACGTCAGGCCCGGTGGACTCTGTTCTTCAGCAGATTTAACTTCACATTATGTTTTCGGCCCGGTACACAAAACCGTAAGCCAGACGCACTGTCTCGTCTCTTTGAGCCTGAACATAATGCCAAGGAACTAGTATCAATCCTTCCATTGAACTGTGTGGTTGGGTCGGTAACATGGCAGATAGAAACAGATGTGAAGCAGGCGAATGTTGTGAGCCCGGCACCCAGCGAGTGTCCAGGCAACCGCTTGTTTGTCCCTGTGTCTTTACGCTCTCAGGTAATCCACTGGGCTCACACGTCCAAGTTCACATGCCATCCAGGCGTCCGACGAACAATGTTTGCCATAAAGCAGCGGTTCTGGTGGCCGGCCATGAAAAAGGAGGTCTCCGAGTACGTGGCGGCCTGTCCAGTGTGTGCCCGGAATAAGACCTCATCCCAGGCCCAGATGGGTCTGCTCCAGCCCCTCCCAGTGCCTCAGTGACCATGGTCGCACATCTCCATGGACTTTGTGACTGGACTACCGCCCTCCAAAGGTAACACTACCGTCCTGACAGTGGTAGACCGTTTCTCAAAGATGGCACATTCCTCTGCTCAAACTTCCCTCTGCCAAGAAGACGGCAGAGGTCATGTTAACTCACGTGTTCAGAATCCATGGTTTCCCCAGTGACATAGTCTCCGACAGAGGACCACAGTTCATTTCCAACTTCTGGAAGGAGTTTTGCCAGCTCCTCAGTGCCACCGTCAGCTTATCTTCCGGTTATCACCCGCAGTCCAACGGTCAGACAGAGCGCCTGAACCAAGACCTCGAAACATGCCTCAGGTGCCTCGTGTCCCAGAAGCAGACCACTTGGAGCGATCACCTTACCTGGATAGAGTATGCATACAACACTCTCCCCTCGGCTGCCACGGGTCTTTCCCCTTTCCAGTGTGCTAACGGGTACCAGCCTCCTCTCTTCCCTAATGAGGAAGAAGTCAAGGTTCCATCCGCGCACGCCATGGTCCGACGCTGTCGGCGGGTTTGGGCCAGTGCTCGGCAGGCGCTACTCCGGACCTCGACCCGGATGAAGTCAGCGGCGGATCGTCAGCGGCGGATCGTCAGCGGCGGATCGTCAGCGGCGGATCGTCACCGGCGGATCGTCACCGGCGGATCGTCACCGGCGGATCGTCACCGGCGGATCGTCACCGGCGTGCGCCCCCCCTCTACAGGGCGGGCCAGAAAGCCTGGCTCTCCACCAAGGATCTACCCCTACACGTTCACTCCAAGAAGTTGGCACCGAGGTTTGTGGGTCCTTTCCCAATTTCAAGAGTCATTAACCCTGTCTCTGTGCGCCTCAAACTCCCCAGATCTTTGAGGGTCCATCCCACGTTTCACGTGAGCAAACTCAAGCCAGTTCGAGAGAGCACTCTGTTTCCCGCCTCCAAGCCCCCTCCACCACCCCGGATTATTGAAGGCGGCCCGGTGTACACAGTCAGGAAACTTCTGGCGGTCCGCAAACGGGGCCCGAGGACGACAATTCTTGGTCGATTGGGAGGGTTACGGCACTGAGGAGCGTTGCTGGGTCTCCTCAACTTTCGTTGTGGACAAGACACTCATCAGTGACTTCTATGATCGTCACCCTGAGCAGCCTGGGCCGTCGGGAGTCGGCCCTAGAAGGGGGGGTACTGTAGTGTCCCGTCAATTATGTTAAGTTGTGTCATGTTCATGTTAATTTAGTTTATGTTCCACTTCCTGTTTTATTTTGTACTCTCCTAGTCTCATTCCAGGTCCCTTTACTTCCTGCTTTGGTTCCTTTTCCCGCCATCGTCAGTGTCTGCCCCGCCCCTGATTGTTTCCACCTGTGCCCACTTACCTCATGTATATATTGTCCTGTCTCCCCTTGTTAGTTGTCGGTTCGTCTTGTTCGTTGTCCCAAGAAGCCAGATCCAAGCCATTGCTTAAAGAGATTCAGTGTTTTGCCTTTTTCCCTCCATGTGAGCGCTTTACTTTTGTCATTTTGTTATTTCCTCTAAAAGAGTGATTTTGTTTTTGCAAGTAAAGATTATTTTTCTTCAAACCTTTTTTGTCTTTGGGTTGTGCATTTGAGTCCTCCAAACTATTGAGTCAAGGTTCCTAACACACCCCCCTCAGAATAAAGTGTTAACTGTACACTATGTATACCTCACAATCTACAAACTCCTGAGAAGAATACCCACTTAAGTCTTCCTTACATATTGTTTCCAATTACAGCTTCTTTTTTTCTTTTTTTCAACCCACCCAATCTTTGGTTTTAAGCACCATTTTAACCACTTTTCGAGCACATCCAAGAAGCATATATCGACTTGGTCTGCCAGAGTTGCAGTTGAGAGATTCACAAAGAGAAGTCTCTATAGGTGTTATGTGGGTTTGACATTGACATTGAAAAGTTTATTTTCAATCAGTTCCCTCTTTGTCCAGTTAATTGCACTCCTTTTATATTTCTAGGTAACTCAGAGGGGGCCTGAGTGGAAGTCCTGGGATCATTTTCAACGTTGTTTTTTCCCTCTACTTGATTATTTAAAAGGAAGATGAATGATGGGTCAGTAAAGGTAAGTGACAAAAGGAAAGACCAAGGTCAAAGACTTGTAACAAGCAAACTCCCAGCATCTCCTCTGTAGTATTGATAGCTCAGCCTGTCAACCTGTTAGCTCCAGGCACTGGGCTGGCTTTAATTAGAAGTTAATGGTCTATATGAAGGGGAAAAACATGGCAAAATTACAGGGTAATGCCCCTCATCATTTTAATCAAATGAACATAATCTGCGATCAAAAATCACTTGGGGTGTAAAAAGCCAGTGGCTAGCAGATATGACTAACAACGTGAGCTCCAGAATGGACACCCCGACCAACATCTCTCAGAGTCCCAGCGCCGCCGTCTCTGACTCACTGGAGTACAAGGTGGTGTCAGTGTTCCTAGTCCTTGTGGTTTGTGGTGTGGGCATCGTGGGAAACATCATGGTGGTCCTCGTGGTCCTCACCACCCGTCACATGAGGACACCCACCAACTGTTACCTGGTCAGCCTGGCCATAGCAGACCTGACGGTGCTGGTGGCGGCGGGGCTGCCCAACGTGTCCGACAGTCTGACGGGAACATGGATATTTGGCCACGCCGGCTGCCTGGGCATCACCTACCTGCAGTACCTGGGCATAAACGTGTCCTCCTGCTCCATCACCGCCTTCACCCTGGAGAGGTGAGCATAGATAACTCCTCTCTGTACAGCTTCGGCTGGACATTCATGTTTTTAGTTGTTATTGGCATTGATTTTACTTTCACGGAAAAATTACTTGTCTTTTAAATTGCATAGGCTGCATTGGACAAGTGTTTAAACTTAAGCTCTATATGTGAATGAGTCAGAATGTCCTCTCATGGCACGTCTTGTTTTTCTTAAAAATAGGAACCACTGACATCACATCAATGACAGTCAGTGTGCAATCTATGGTGCTCAATTCTTATTTGCACAATTTGGTAATTTGCTGTTCAAAAAACATTTCAATGTCTTCGCTAAATAAAGTGGTTATAGAGTTTCCCTTATCTTTGTAGTAGTTATTGAGCCACAATCTAACCAAACCTTATGTATGCTACACATAGAGAAACACAACCCACCACAGAAACCTCCTGCAAATACATTCAACAGAACAAGTACAATAAAAGTCATGAAGTCAATTATACTAAATTAGACCTAAAGTTTCGGAATGTTTTGAAACTGTTATATTAACATAAATGCTGTAGCAGCACAAGGTACATCTTAGCGAGAGAGAGAGAGAGAGAGAGAGAAAGATGTGCATGTTGTTCTGTCTATCTCGATCATCAAATATATATAAAATGTAATGTAGTAATGTAATCTAATATCTCAACCATTAAACAGCTAATAAGCTATGAAACAATAAAAGAGTCAATGATAAGCAGTGGCCTTCTTCACATAGCCGATCAGAACTGTGACCGAGGCAGAATTGTATGAAAAACCTGATGATCTCTCCATATCTTAATGCCAACTTCTTGGATGAATGATTGAACACCCAGGAAAACTCTCACACACAGCCTCAGGCCTATAAGCCAAGAAGTTAGCATAACGTTTAGCAAGAGACGAGGCGCTGCTCACTGCTCTGCTGCACGTTATTAGACACAAAAAAAGTTAATTTAGGCCTTGTAACTGATTCACCAGCACTTACTATGGTATGATCTTGCTTGAAGTGAATATATCTGCACTAATTGTAAGAAGCTTTGGATAAAAGCGTCAGCTAAATTATATGTACTGTAATGTAATGTAGACAACTTAAAACCAGTAAACACAGTGTTATCTACTACCAACAGATGTTCAGGGTTAACATATTAACAGCCATGGTTGTGTTTGAACCTTCCATTTGTTTGCATGCAGGTACATAGCTATCTGCCATCCCATGAAGGCTCAGACAGTGTGCACAGTGTCCCGGGCCAAGCGGATCATCGCAGGCGTGTGGTTCTTCACCTGCGTCTACTGCATGCTGTGGTTTTTCCTGGTGGACATTCAGGTATAAATAAATGTATATACTGCATTTTGCATTCCTTTTTGTGTGCAAGAGGGTTTTGGGTTTGAGCCCACTGGCTGGCTGGGCGTGTGCAGTTTGTATGTTCTCCTGGTGTTAGCATGGGGACTTCTCCGGGGGGGCCAACTTCCTCTCACAGTCCAAAGACATGCAGGTTAGAGAAATGTTGATTCTACATTTTGTTTGAATGTGCTCTTGAATGGTTGTCTGTCTCATCTGTCAACCTGTGTGTGTGTAACCCGTGTCTCGCCCAACGTCAGCCCCCCCAACCCTGTAAAGAGCAGCTACAGATAATGAATGAGAGGTTTACCTGCAGCAGATTGATCAACAACTATTCAAAAACTAAGCATTTGATAAAGAAAAAGTTTTCTTAGTGTAAACATACATAATGAAGTGTAAGGTGCAAATGTACATTTATGTGTATTTATTATAATACTTTAATATTGATACATTGCTATGGGAGGCTATATAAGTAAATGATGTCCTTCACAGGGACTGCAAATTAAGTCCTTACATGAGTCATGAACACATGACATTTTTTTTCTGATAAACAATTGTTCATATTGCGGTTCAACCGTCAAACTTTTGTAAGACTTCTGTAGAATTTCTGAGAGTAGTGTCATTGTGTTGAGATGTGTAAGATGTGTATGAGCTGGACGCCTGTTTTAACCCAGCGTCTCTACCATGTGTGACATCAGGTGAACCAGGACGGACATGTGCAGTGTGGCTACAAAGTCAAACGGGAGCTCTATCTGCCCATATACCTCATTGACTTCGCCATTTTCTACGTCATACCGCTGCTCCTCGCCATCGTGCTGTATGGCTTGATAGCACGGATCCTCTACCTCAGGTACTGTTCAAGGACTTTCACACCATATCATACATGTTTGTTAATTCATTCAGACCCTCCACCAATTTTAAACATGTAAAGTATCAGTTTATTCATCGTGAGAAGTACTGCCCAGCCTGTGAAAGAGTGGAAGAAAATCTTCTGTGGATCTTGAGGAGCCTTGTCTACGAGAATAACCCTGATGATGTCATTCGTTGTTTTGCGTTTGTTTTCTCTCAGCTTGGCCTTGGAGTTAAACATTAACACAACTAACCTAATAGAGTTATGTGACAAACTGTTTCAGTTTTTTCAGTGCAGGCAGAGTCACAATGCAATAATCTTTCCAGCTTCATTATGGAAAACATGGGCTCCAGTGGTTTCAGAGGTTCACCCATACCAGCTCCCATTTCAAATGTTAGCACTAATATGGGTTAGAATAAACCTGCTTCACCTTCTACTGGATTCAGAAGGCAGTGATAATCTGTTCACAATTGGGTAAAGAGTATATAAAACAATATCTAAAGTAGTTTTTGTTTCAAATCAGCTCCTCCTTTTTTTTGACAGGATTTCAAGACCCATGCATAAACCCTAAAGCACATGCTAGAAGCAGACCAGATGTAACATACTGCTTGTGTCCCCCCAGCCCGCTGTCCACCCACCCTGACACCAGCGCCACCACCCTGCGCCGCAGCTGCCGGGACACCTCTGAAGCTGGGAGGAAGGCGGGTCGCCAGAGCCGGCCAAAGAGCGCCCTCTCCTCCCGGAAACAGGTATCTGCCCCATACCACATTTAACCCCTTCTGCACTGTCATTTCTTGCTTACATCTTGTGTTGTATACCAAGTAATTGCTGTGCGATAGCTTTAGTCACATTTGACCCGGTCACGTCTTTCGCTGTGTGTGTGTGATCTGCTGGGAATATAGAGGCAGCGACTCCGTCTTCACAGCATGGTGATGATGTCCCTGCTATCCTTTGCCCCAGAACAGTGGCCAATCTGCACCTCTCTGTCCTCACTGTTAGGAGGCCCTGAAGGCAATTGTGGCAGTAATGGCTTCTTTTCCTCTGAGCAGTCAAAGAGCCTTTTACAGAGAAAGCCCTCTGTGAAACAGAAACATGGTGCTGCTGCAAAACATTCCCTCAGGCTGTGTGCTCTTAAAAGCATCTGCCTTTGGAAGCCTTTATCCACTCTGAAGGGTTACAACAAAGTTTGTCTCTGTCGAGGAAGGGCTAGTTTGTGTTCACATTTTGTTCTTTCAAAAGTTGAATGGGAATTAAGAAGCCATTGTACAGAGATCTGTGTTTGCTACTAAAGCAACCAAAGTTTCTGTCTCTGAATGTACATTTTTGTATTTAACTATATATATACTGTATGTATGTATATATATTATACTCAAACATCTTAAAATAGATTATTTAAACTAGCCTTTTTTCTTCTAATGTTATTACATGGAAGACAAAAGAAGGTGTTAGCATTACCAAGGTGCACCATTAAGCTTCAAATGAAGTCCTTGTCTGATTGTTTTTCAGCAGCTGATTATTGTTCAATCAACAATGCAGATTCCTGTCTCCCTCTCTTCTGGTGGCAGAGTCATGTTCCTACAGGTTATCTGCCTGGTTCACCTTGAAGGGCCGCCTTGACCTTTTGAAACATTGAGACTTTTTTAATGTGGGATTTTATGTTTGCCTGAGTTGGAAATCAATGAGCAGCTACAGAAGTTGCAGAATACGTTTGACAGAAATCTGTGTCCAGTTCTGAATTAGTGTCAGCAGGATTTAAAAAAAAAAAGTATGGTGGTAGTTTCAGAAAGAAAGTGTGTGATTACATACCTTCATCTCGTCCAATAAAAAAACATTTACAGAGCACATTATACTCAACATGCACAGAATTTGACAGAACATAACACCATAGATAAATAATTACATGCTGTCTTGGTTTTTCATCCAGTTTTCTCTTTTTGGATAAAAGTTGAATAAAATCTTCCTCCATCTTAATCTGAAAACATCCAGCATCTGCTCACTTTGTTTATCTGGAGACATCTGAGAAAATGTACATTTAAAACAGGAGAGACTTATTTTGGCTTAAAGAATATTTATTTCCCAATTGCATATAATGATAGTCACCCCTGGGGACCGATGGGAGGAAGAGCATGCTGAAGATCTGGGTTGCGGTCCAATAGTCCAAAAATCAGCTCCTAACATCTAACCCTATCGTCTATCCCTTGAGCTCTGTGTGAAACATCACAGGGTTAAGGGATAGTGGATAGGAGAATTCAAAAGGACTTAGGAGAAGAGACTGCGGTACTTTAGAGAATCCAACGGCACTTTCACTATCTGACGTGTTTATGATTCGCCAGCGGACGTCATAAATGTGCGTCTGCTGCTGTGGGGAAACTACAGTTTTCTATACGGCGGACTACAACATGGATGTATCCTCCTGGGACCCGAGAAAAAATGTGTCTTCCAATTTCCTTTTTTGTGTGATTTCCTACCTATTTAGGGTTGAAAAAACATCTTGCAATTTAGACTTTTTAAATTTAATTTTAATTTTAAAATGTTACAGTATGTCCACTGTAGAGGACGTCGGGACCATATTAGTTTGAAAAGACAGCCAAAATACAGATAGACTATGTAACGTATTATGGTTATAGAGTGATATTAATACAATAATACATTCACCTTTATTTAAAACATAAATAAGTAATTGATCTGAACATTGCTGTTTATTTGGTCAATAAAATAACTAGTTTGGTTTGTGGTGAATCTTTCCAGATCTTCAAAGACTTTGTTGTCAATGTACTGGAAAAGTACCTCAGTGACTCTCAGTCGGCACGGGCTGTAGGGTCATCTTGACTAGTTTTATGGATGTGGTCTCCATTTGACCATGCTCATAGAAACAAAGCTTGCATTCCTGAGAAAATTCTCATGTTTCATGGCTCCACTTAAAATAAAAACAACAATAAGACATACGTGGCTCTTGGCCCACAGAGGGCCATGTCTTTCTAGCTCGTCCCTATCTGTCTCTCTGTATGTATCTGTGTGCTCATGGAGCCTCCTGCATCTTTCCCCCCCTTCTTCTTGACCCTCTTCTATCCCAGGTGTGAAATCCTCATCTCTCTCATCATCTGAAAGCTCAACATCTTAATCTCCCGTAACTATCTGGTACAGAAAATGTCTGCTTCAGTTCCGTCTCCTGCAACAATATTGAGTCATAAAGTCCATGAAGATAGTCCTGACGTCCACGAGAATGGACATTTATAAAAGAGCTGTTATTTGAAAACTTGAATTATTTAATTGCTTTCAGAACTAATTATATAGTTCCTCACATGTTAATAAACAAGAACATATATGATTTTCATGGTAAAAATTACAATTATTCAACAATATTTGACTTCTCCTCCTGCTTCTATAAAATGTTGTTTTTGGTATGCCAGCCATTTTGGATGAAAAGAAAGAGGAACTTCCCAGCATGACATTTTAACCAATGACATATCACTGGAAAGACCAGGATGTCCTCTGTACAGTACATCAGGGATTGATAGAGTAGCTCAAAAGAGTCAAAGGAGATACATGTTAACAAAATGTCCACTACAGTGGACATTTTCAATGGGCTGGGTCCCAGGAGGGGATGTATAATAAGAACGAGGGACTGCTTGTGGTGGCTGTACTCTGCCAGCCGCCTCCCTTGTGGAGGAAATGGCTGAGGAAGGAAAGATTAGGACCGACCCTGAGAAGATCCAAGCGGTGGCGGGGTGGCCCAAACCAACCTCAGTTAAACAGCTTCAACAGTTTCTTGGTTTCGCCAATTTCTATCGGCGCTTCATCAGAGACTACAGCAGAGTGGCGGGCCCTTTAACCAGACTCACTTCCCCTACAACTGTTTTTTCCTGGACCCCAGAGTGCGATGCAGCCTTCTCAGAGCTAAAGAGACTCTTCACCACTGCCCCTGTGCTCATCCACCCTGATTCCTCTTGCCAGTTCGTTGTGGAGGTCGATGCCTCCAACACCGGGGTAGGGGCAGTTCTTTCCCAGCGCTCGGAACGAGACCAAAAATTGCATCCTTGTGCATTTTTCTCTCGCCGCCTCACTCCAGCTGAGAAGAACTATGACGTGGGTAACAGAGAGCTGCTGGCTGTCAAACTTGCCCTAGAGGAGTGGAGGCACTGGCTGGAGGGAGCTGAACTCCCTTTTATTGTATGGACTGACCACAAGAACTTGGCGTACATCCAATCTGCCAAGCGCCTTAACTCCCGTCAGGCTTGATGGGCCCTGTATTTCATCCGCTTCTCATTCACCCTTACCTACCGTCCAGGGTCACGGAACCTCAAGCCGGACGCTCTCTCTCGCCAGTTCGCTTCCGAAGGACCAGCTGCCAGTCCAGACACTATCCTGCCTGCCTCCTGCGTGGTGGCGGCTGTTAACTGGGATATTGAGTCATTGGTCAAGGAGGCTCAACGGGCGCAGCCTAACCCTGGTAACTGTCCAGCTAATAGTCTCTTTGTGCCTACCTCTGTTCGCTCCAAGGTCCTGCAGTGGGCACATGCCTCCCGTCTCTCGTGTCATCCTGGTGTCCATCGCACACTGTTTCTACTCAGACAGCGGTTCTGGTGGCCTTAAATGGCTCAAGACACCAGGGCCTTTGTTGCTGCCTGTACAGTATGTGCCCGCGCCAAGTCCTCCCACCAATCTCCCTCTGGCATGCTTCGCCTGCTGCCGGTGCCTAGTCGCCCTTGGTCGCATGTGGCCTTGGATTTTGTTACTGGACTTCCACTTTCACAAGGAAATACCATCATCCTAACTATTGTGGACAGATTTTCCAAGATGGTACACTTTGTTGCTCTTCCCAAACTTCCCACAGCCCGAGAGACTGCAGATCTTCTGGTCAACCATGTTGTTCGACTCCATGGGATCCCCACCGACATCGTCCACGTTTGGAAGGCCTTCTGTCAGGCTCTGGGAGCATCGGTGAGCCTGTCATCTGGCTATCATCCTCAGACAAACGGGCAAATGGAACGGGCCAACCAGGATCTGGGGGCGGCTCTTCGCTGTGTGGCTTTCAGGAACCCTTCGTCATGGTGCCCACATCTGCCATGGATCGAATATGCCCACAACTCCCTGTCAAATGCAGCCACTGGTATTTCACCCTTTCATTGTGCCATGGGTTTTCAACCACCCCTGTTTCCAGCCCAGGAAGAGGAAGTTGCTGTTCCTTCCATTCAAACCCACCTTCGTCGCTGTCGTAAGGTGTGGAAGGACACCCGAGCCGCCCTGCTCCGCTCCGCTGCCCGCAACCACCTCATCGCAGACCGCCACAGGACCCCGGCCCCCAACTACTTACCAGGTCAGAGTGTTTGGCTTTCCTCCAAAGATCTCCCACTCAAAACAGAGTCGAAGAAACTCACACCACGTTATGTCGGCCCCTTCATCATCGACTCGATTATCAATCCCTCTGCAGTCAAGCTCAAGCTTTCCCCACACATGAAGGTTCATCCGACATTTCATGTCTCTCTGTTGAAACCTGTTGCCAGCAGCCCCTTGTCTCCTCCAGTGAGTGTTCCCCCACCCCCCCCTGCATCAATGATCACCCAACCTACACCGTCAGGTGATTGTTGGACGTTCGTCGCCGTGGAAGGGGATTCCAATATCTTGTGGATTGGGAGGGCTTTGGTCCAGAGGAGAGGTGTTGGGTTCCCCGGCGAAACATTGTGGGGGCGTCCCTGGTACGGGACTTCCACCGGGATAACCCTGGTAGACCTGGTAGGCCGCCTGGAGGCGTCCCTTAAGGGGGGGCTACTGTGGTGGCTGTACTCTTCCAGCCGTCGCCCTTGTGTTTGTTTTCCCATTCCCTATCTGTGTTTGTGTGGGCGTGGTGGCTGTCACTCCTGGCTCCCGGCTCAAACCTCCACCTGCTGCAATCAGCTGTGCACCCTCCCCTACTACACACCTGATTCCCATCAGCCATTTACTAATGGTATATCAGCGGAGGCTCCACAACCTGTCAGCGCCAGATCGTTGTTTAACCCACAGTGGTAAAACTCTCAGCCGTCTTAGCATTATTAGCTATTACCTCTACACGGAACGTTCTTCTTACGTGTTTCTTCTTGTGCCTCAGGATCACTCTCCGGCCGCTGTGTAGTCATCACCAGCCACCACCAGTCGCCATTCCAGCCGGATTATTCTCCACGCTCCTCCACCTAAAATAAAACCTTTTTTTCCAACACTCTGCCGTGTCCTGCGTTGAAATTGAAATAAAAAAGGAAAGTGAAACTTATGCTCGTCACCCTCTCCCTCCGGTCCACATTAATACAAATGATCCCAATATGTATGATTGTATGAACTATGAAAAGGTCTTAAAATCAATACAAATGTATTTATTATAAACGTTAGTCCTTAACATCTATCACTGTGTATATCACCATTCAAACATCTTTTAAAAGTTGAACAAACCCCACACAGCTCAGTAAAGACTGTGAAATGTTGACTTTATTTGATAATTTCAGTAAAACTAACGTTCATATTTCTCTTTTTGATTATAATACTAATGAACGTTCAAAACAAAGCACTTACCACATACGTTTTAAAAACGCTTAATAAGCACCGTAACTTTCATGATATAATTTCTAGGTCATAATCGGTTGTTTCCGTGAACAGCCGACTGTTGTGTGACGGCAAATGCTGCGGACCGCAAGGCATTGTGGGGCAGCATTTTCTCCTCTCCTTTTGTTGAGGGAGGTCCAGTGGTTCCTAAGCTAAAGGAGGTTATAAAGGAAGTTTGAAACCTCCTTTCCTTTCATCTAGAGAATTCGAACGGCACTTATCATGGCTACCACTGAGGGACTTCCGGGTAATTTCACTCCGTTAGGAAGGTTCCTAAGCTAAATGGACTATTGGACCACAACCCACGATTTGATGCTGAGTGAAGTTGAGGAGCCTGGCTGGACGTGGATCTAACGACAGGAGGTGGATGGGGGGATGCCCCCCGCATGGACGCCCAAAATGACAGGTTACTACAGGTCAAAGCCGAACAGTTACAAAATCTGACAGCAGCATGATGAAGTAGTCGGTTAACTAATAGAGTGGACGCCACTGATCAGCTGATTACAGGCAGCAGGAGGAGTGAGAATAAACTGTTCTGATTAAAGATGAATTAGTTCATTAATCATATAACATTTATACATCCCAGAGGAGAGATTAAACTATGGTGAGCCCCTGACCTTTTATTCATTGCCATCATCAAGTTAAACATACTTTAGTTACCAATAGTGTACTTTACTTTATTTATGATACAATACCTGAAAATGACCTCACTAGCGTCTCATTCGTACTTTATATTCAGTGATAATCAGCTAATCATAACTCCTTACATCTTGTAGAAGGAAAACCATTCCTGAAGAGATGTTCTCACATACTTAATTAGTATTATTCTGTCATTTATCATAAGTTATATATAAAGACACATTCATACATACATACATAAAAACGTCCTTTTGTCCTGGAAGTGTGTTTGGGAAGATATGTGTTCATCACAAACACATTTATTATCGTTAGTATGCACATAATAATAATAATAATAATAATGCATTTTATTTATATAGCGCTTTTCACAACTCAAAGACGCTTTACAGTGTGAGGGAGGGTATACAAACAAGGACAGGCAAACAAGTAAGTATAGTCAAATAAAACAAACAAAAAAGGCTGTCAAGAGGAAGTTGATTGAGAGGGGGGGGGGGGCTTATGGGTAGACAGAGTTGAAAAGATGTGTTTTGAGGCGGGACTGAAAGACTGTGAGGGACTCAGAGTCACGAAGATCTTGGGGGAGGGAATTCCAGAGCCTAGGAGCTGCCACTGAGAAGGCTCTGTCCCCAAAGCTGCAGAGTGTGGATGTGGGAATGGATAGGAGTCCGGCTGCGGTGGATCTGAGGGACCGTGGGGGTTGATAAGGGGTGAGAAGGTTTGTGAGATAAGGGGGGGGCCAGATGGTGGAGTGCTTTGTAGGTGAGGACCAGAATTGTGTAGTTGATGCGATGGGAGACAGGAAGCCAGTGGAGGTCTTTGAAGACTGGGGTGATGTGATGCCATGATTTGGTATGCGTCAGGAGACGTGCAGCTGCATTTTGAACCCATTGGAGTCTGTTGAGGGATGTAGTGCTGATGCCGTAAAGAAGTGAGTTGCAGTAGTCAAGGCGGGAGGAAATGAAGGCATGGATTAGTCGTTCGGCTGCGGGGCGGGTGAGAGAGGGTAGGATTTTTGCAATATTGCGGAGGTGGAAAAATGAGGTTTTGACTGTTTGGCGGATGTGAGGTTCGAGGGAGAGGGTGGGGTCAAAGATTACGCCAAGATTGCGTGCCTGATTGGAGGGGGAAATAATGGTGCCATCGATGGTGAGTGTTATGTTAGTGACCTTGCTGAGGGTGGATTTGGAGCCGATTAGGAGGAGTTCTGTTTTGTTGCTGTTCAGTTTGAGGAGGTTATGTTGCATCCAAGTCTTAATAGCTGTCAGACAGGAGTCGATGTGGGTAAGGGGTGGGTTATGGAGGGATTTGGTGCTGAGGTAGATCTGAGTGTCATCAGCATAGCAATGGAAGTCCAGGTTGAAGTGGCGGAGTATCTGACCGAGGGGGAGGATGTAAATGATGAAGAGGAGGGGGCCAAGTACTGATCCTTGAGGAACGCCTTGGGTGACTGAGGCTGTAGCAGAGGAGTGGTTGGGGAGGGAGATGAAGTGGGATCGTTCAGTGAGGTAGGACTGGAGCCATCTGAGTGCAATACCTTCGATACCAATGTCCCTGAGTCGGGTGAGCAGGATGTTGTGGCTCACGGTGTCGAAGGCTGCACTCAGGTTGAGGAGGATGAGAATATTGAGGGAACCAGTGTCAGCAGAGGTGAGGAGGTCATTGAGGACTTTGACGAGTGCAGTTTCTGTACTGTGGTGAGGACAAAATCCAGACTGAAGGGGTTCGTAGAGCTGGTTGGTTTGGAGATGGCAGTGAATTTGTTTGGCTACAAAGCGTTCAATAATTTTTGAGAGGAATGGTAGGTTGGAGATGGGGCGGTAATTAGTGAGGGAGGAGGGATCAAGACCAGGTTTTTTGAGGATTGGAGTAACGGCAGCAGTTTTGAAGGCAGAGGGGACGGTTCCATGGGACAGCGAGGAGTTGAAAAGGTTAGCAAGATAGGGGCAGAGGACGGGGAGGCAGGACTTCAGGAGAGGAGTGGGTAGAGGGTCAAGGGAGCAGGTTGTGGGATTTGAGGAACCGATCAGATGGAGTATTTCAAGTGGGGTAACCAGGTTGAACTGGGAGAGGTGGTGCTGGGGAGGAGGAGTCAGGAGGTCAAGGGAGATGGGGGGAGAAGTGGTAGCGGTGGAGGTTGGGGGAGATGCTTGTATGTCAGATGGAGCTGAGAAGGAGTGGTTAATGGCGTTAATTTTGTCTGCGAAAAACTGGAGGAATGAGCTGCAAGTAGCGGAAGTAGAAGTAGGGAGGTTATCAGCACGGGGTTTGAAGAGCTTGTTAACTGTGGAGAAGATGGTCCTGGGGTTACGGGAGGGGTCAGTTAAGATGTAGGAGAGGTAGGCAGATTTAGCGGCAATAAGAGCATCTTTGTATGCATTGAGATGGAGTTTGTAGCTTATGTAATGGACTGTGAGGGATGATTTCTTTGAAAGACGTTCAAGTTGGCGGCCTCGCTGCTTCATTTTACGGAGTGCGGGTGTGAACCAGGGTGAGGAGGTCTTGAAAGTAACAGTTTTATTTTTGAGGGGGGCTAAAGTGTTGAGGGAGGTGAGTAGGGTGGAGTTGAGGTGGTTGAGCAGATCATCAGGTGAGCTGAGGGTTGCGTCCAGGGGGAGATTAGACGATAGCAGTTCGGAGAGATGGTTATGGTCAATGGAGTGTAGATTACGGAAGGTGATGTTTCTGGGTGGGCAGGGGTTTCGGGTGGGGGGGCAATGGTGAATTGTATGAGTTTGTGGTCGGAGAGGGGAAATGGGCAAGGGTGGAGGTCAATCACTGGGAGGTTGGTAGAGCAGACAAGATCAAGAATGTGTCCTTTGTCATGGGTGGGGAAGGTGACATGTTGGGTGATAGAGAAATTGTCCAGTAGGGTTGTGAACTCGGAGTCAATGTGAATGTTGAGGTCACCAAGTAGTAACAGACGTTGAGAGAGGGATGAGGCGAGTGTGAGGAATTCAGTGAAATCGGAGAGGAAGGAGGGATGAGG
>CALSBZ010038507.1:47684-61977 GCA_943591055.1 Gobionotothen gibberifrons | reverse complement strand
TGTGCTGGGGACATGTACTTTACATTTCTAACATAACACGTTGGGGAACTCAACATTTCCGTGTTCAAAATGCTGGCAAGTAGACTAAACCACCCACCCCCCTCCACTGGACAAATTGACCTCTTTACAGTGTCAGGGAACTAATGGAGTAAAGAACAGCGGGGAACAGAGGGAGGGGAAGAGAATGGATGATGGAGGTGAGCGGGACACCGGGGGTCAGTAAGGGGTCCTGGCCGGTACAGGAGGTGGTGTTGATCCTCTTCTCTTTACGATGTGGCCCCCGGCCCCTCACTTCTCTCTGTAGTACAGCAGGTACATCTTGAGGGGCTCGGGCAGCGGCAGGCCGAGGATCCTCTCTCTTAGGAGGTTGACGGGGGGCTGGGGTCGCAGCAGCTCCCCGGTCTCCTTCTCCTCTTCCTCCTGCTGCTCCTCCTCCTCGTCCTCTTCCTCCACAGTCTCCTCCTCCTCCTCCACCACGGCCCCCGCTCCTCTCCCCGCTCCTCTCCCCGCTCCTCTCCTCGCTCCTCTCCCCGCCCTCCTGCTCCCTCTCATCTGCTGCCGGGCCTCCCTCTCTCCCGCCTCGTCCTCGCCTCGTCCTCCCCCCTGGTTGTTGTTGCTGTCCAGGGGGGGGGGGGGCGATGCCGCTGCTGGCCACCACCTGCCTGGTGGCCAGGACCAGCGCGTTGCAGTGGCGCCGGTGGACGCGCCTGCGCTTGAAGCGGGGGCCGTACTTATGGAGCCCAGCGACCGCCAGGCCCCTGCCCACGGAGAACGAGGACCCTCTGCCACGTGATAGGCTGTCCCCCCCGTCCGTGGTCACTCTCAGGGTGTGGCGGATGCAGATACGAGCCAGCTCCTGCAACGTGTGTACCTCGTACTTTGCTGGGAAAGAAAATAGAAATTAGAAACAAGGTTTAATAGAACAAATGAAGACCTTAACTCACTCCATCAATCCCTCTCCTGAGGTATGCAGCCAACACAGCGGATATTTCTGAGCTCTCGCCCCATCACGTTGTGCGGAACAAACGTACATTGTAGTTATGTGGATATGAGTTGGGATTATGTTTTATAAAACAACTACAACACAGGGCTCTAAAATCTGAACCATGATGGCGAAACTTTATCACTCCTGTGGCAATGTACAAAGGTCTACTGTTTCCTTTCTTTCCTTTCACAACACAGCCCTAGAAACGTAGGTTACTGAAATCAATTAGAGCATTTTGCAAAAAGGAAACTCTGAAATAGAGAATGATCCATCATCAATCCATTATCGGAAGCAGGATTTGTTTATTAGTCCCCCAGCGGAGAAGATTACAGTGTGGAGTAGTAGGTCAAAAAGGCAAGAAATAAGAGTAGGCTAACATATTAAATATAGAGAAAGCATCATTTGATCTCTGAAGAATCCGCTAGCATGAACACATTTTAATATTTTATTGGTTATTTTAAAATATTATATTTTATATTATTTAGGTGCATCGCATGTGCTACACATAGTTTTGATGGTGAGTATTTTACTTTTCAACAACGTCTCTTCTTTACGCACCGATGGGTAGGGTTGGGAACCGAAACTCGGTTCCAGATGAGAACCGATAAGAAAATGCAGGGTACCGGGTACCCATACAAAACACACAATTTCCGTTCTGCTTAACGGTTCCCAGACCCTGTATTCCACCGAATACAGTCCGTCCGTCTGCGCCGTGGTGACCCGGTGGAATACAGGGTAAGGGCGGACTGGCCATCTGTGTGTTGTGGAGAATCACAGAACGGCCGGCTCAGTACGTTGACGGCCGGCACCGCCCTTATTTTTTTTAAACGGCATCATGTAAATTGCGCTGACAGGCAACAGAGGTCTACAGTTGCCCCGCAGCGACGCTCCCCCCGCCCTCCCGTAGACAGTTCACGAGCTCAGTCACTTCATAACACCAAAGATGGGTCGCGGTAAACGCTCTGAAGTGAGGCTCCACTACACTAAAAAAGAAAAAGACAAGGCACAGTGTAATGCCTGTTAATAGCTTGCCAAAGGCATAGCTCAGTTAAAATAAAGCACAGCTATTGTGCAATACATTTGAATTGCATGTATATTTTTTTATTTGTAAAAACGTCAGTTAAAGCTTAAAAGAATAAAGATATTTTTGTTATCTAAACATTTGACCTCTTTCTTTTACAATTTTGGAATTGAAACGGGGAATCGATAAGAACCGGAATCGATAAGCAGAACCGGAATCGGAATCGATAAATTTCAAACGATACCCATCCCTACCGATGGGTAAGGTCTTCAGACCAGTCCAGTCTATGCTTAAGACATATACTATATGTATCAATAGTCATACTAGTATTTCCATATTTAAATAACGGTGAAGAGGAGACTCACGCAGTGGGACAGTCTTGGGTTTTCCATTGGTGCTGTGTTTGGGCAGCGCCAGAGGGGCGAAGGACACAGAGATTATCTTTTTGGTCTCCCAGCTGTTCGGCCCTGTGCGGGTGATCTTGGTCAGCTGCAGGAAACACAACAGGAAGACAGTCAGTGTGTGTTCAGAGGACGTGCTGTGTGCTATTGTTTTCTCTGCTGCTCACAGTCAGAACTTCACAAAGCTACTCTCTATATTTAGTCAAAATTGTCCAAAGAGTGGTCAATTTGTGTTAATGACATATACTACGTCAATTCATCCCATAATAAAAGTGTCAAAAGAAAATATTGGAAAAGCTTTGGAGATCATCTCCATGAAAACTCCACAGTTGCAAGGTCAAATATCATTATACAAAACCACAAACACTGATCCAAGACAACATTTATTGACTCTTAATAAAAACACAAATGAGTGGATAATCATGAATCAATATGGACACAAATATCCGTTAGTAAAACAATATACCTGCTTTTTTACATTGAAACGCAGTGTGTGACATGATTGTATTCGTTCATTATGTATATGTTTTTATAGAGCAGCCTTACCCAGTAGTTTTTGTTGTTGACGAATATTAGACATTTCTATCTGCTTATAAGTGTTAAAGGAATCATGTGGCGCCTATAATCGCTAAACAGAGAAGCAGTTTGCACTGTGCTGAGTCTCTGTGGCAGAACACCCACCTTCTCCTCCAGAGGCATCACCAGGATGCCCCCCACCTTCAGCAGGTTCTTCATGTAGTCCTCATGCTCCTTCTGCACCCCCGCCCCACAGTACACCCGGTCGTACTGGCGGCTCTCCGGAGGAACCTCCAGACAGTTCCCCACCACGAAGGAGGGCTCACAGAACTCAAACCTGCACAGAGACAGGAGAATGAACAAAGAGTTATACAAGGAAAGAATAAACTGAACAAATATGCTGTAAACTCTGACAGATTTTAAACACGTACTTGTCGAAGCTGTCGCTTGTTTTGATGAAGGAGTCGAGCTTCTGGTACGCATACTCAATCACATCAGCATGCAGCTCGATCCCATGGTTCACTCCGAAGGGTCCTGCAACAGGTGGAACAGCTCAGTTTGAAATAAGACACATTAACATGGATTCCAAACACAGTATGTGGTGTGATGATGACATAACCTGCGTTAATGAAGACCAGTGGGAACATCCATACACCTTTATGAAATGTCTTTAAATGTGGCCCTGAGCTCATTAAACGCTAAGTGGACGGCAGCAGAAGCTTTTAATGTCAGCAATAGTCCTATAACTACCGATAAATCAACTGGACTTTGAGGATCCAAAAAATGCAATTCTAAAAGTCTGAAACATTAAGCATCTGATGAAGAAGGCTCGCTTTTCACTGAAATATTGTCTCCGATATTCTTTTGACTTTTTGTAAAAGAAAAATGTGTATTCAGTTCAGACCTGGCTCATTGATTAAATGTCATCTCAATTTCTCCATAGAATTTTTTTAAACCAGATTTCACAGTTTTTCCCTTTTAATAATTTTCAACAATCTGTAGAATTTTTTGGCAACTTTTTATGATTTTTTTTTTTATTGTCAAAGCATGTGGGATGTAAACTCAACTCTTCCAGTTCACACACCTTCATGCTGCCACATGTTTACTGAACATCTCTTCCCACATACCCAGTATGAGGCCGACCATGGTGCTGAGGTACCCGGTGCCACTGCCCAGGTTGAGGAAGGAGAGTCCGGGGCAGAGGTCCAGAGCCTCCATCACCTCAGAGTAGATACAGGGAGCCGACAGGTGGATGTTCCCATGCCGCCACGCCAAGTCCTAACAACACCAAGCATTCATTATAACCAAAAATCTCTCAGACTATAAAACATTACAAATGCACCCAAAAAACACAACATATATCCAGGGACCCGGCTCTCTCCAAACCCTGTCATCACCCAGCTGTGACTCTCTCTGGAGCCAGTGTGCTCACCTTGTAGGCATTGTCCCGGTACTCGTCCAGGTAATAGTCAGCGCGGTCGATGGCTCTGAAGGCTCGCTCCACCAGGTCTGAGCGGATGTAGTACGCCTCCTTCAGGTTGTCAATCAAGTCATCATTGTCCTCTCCGGCACTGACAGCTCCGCCCATGTTGACTGAAGGCAGAGAGGAACAGGCTGTTTGCCATCACAAATAACTTCACGACTTGAAGTGGTGTATGTGAGGACTGCAGGAAGTATTGCTGCACACTGGGGTCAAAGCTGGACACGTCTACTAACACTTCTGCTCTCTCAGACTGACTTTTCAAAGTCAAAATACTTTGTGTGTTCTTTCATGATGTATATAAAAGAAAGCAGACAACTGCCAAAACACCCACCTACATCTGAACCAATTCATCCATTTGGGAAAATATAATGTTTAAAACTTAAGAATAAATGCTGAATGAAGCAGTTTATGGCTGAAATTCAGTGTTCCTCTGGCTACGCTTGTTTCTCTAATAACTTACGACACAGACACAAATCGACTAGAATCCATTCTCTCGTTAATATATCTTAGAAAACAACTAAGATCTAAGAACTGTCTGGTCAAAATGTGGCTTCAAACTCAATACAAAAATCAATTTAAGAAAGTTTCTGGAAGACAATGCTGCCTCAAAGGGGATACAACACCATTACAGGAGACAACATTTCCACATGACCTTGATTGAAATAACAGATATTAGAAACATTTGAGAAAATGTAAGTATGAAATTCAACAAACTATAGAAAAAATATGTGGTTCGGGCAGTGGTTCAGGGCCGTGTTAAAAACAACACCAAGGAGATCAGAGGGCAGCCAAATGCTGCCCATGGTCTTGAGGTAATAAAAGAACAAAGGGGGGGGGCATTTACATATTCCTGCACCTCCGCCTTTCAAGCCTCTTGTGTTGAAGATGAAGAGGATGTGTTTCAGCCACAGAATCAACAAAGCAACCAACAGCAGATGTTACAAGAAAGTACATCTACAATCTTTCCCCTCTGAAGATGATATATAATATATACTGTGGTGGAGAGCAACTAAGTACATTTACTCAAGTAGTTTCAGGTGCTTTACTTGTGTATTTACATTTCATGCTACATTAAACTTCTACTCCAGTACATTCTGGAGGTAAATATTGTGCTTTAAACTCCATTACATCAGTAACTATTAAGAGTTATTATTATCAGTTAATACATGATGATATACTATTATGGATTAAGATACCTGGCAGTATAAAAACGTTAAAGAAATTAGCTCCAACTGTATCAATGAACACAATAATGGATACAAATTATAACCCTATGATATTATATATAATTCAGAAAATGGCCATTCTGACCTATGAGTATTTGTACGTTTTGGTACTCTATGTTTGCATGCTAATACTAAAGTGTTGAATGCAGGCCTTGTACTCATATCACTTACGTGCAATATATATATATATATATATATATATATATATATATATATATATATACACACACATTATTGTTTTTACTGGCTGCTCTCTCGTAGTTAGCCAATTCAACTACTGTAACACATCTGTAATACCTGTGCAATATATACTTGTACTACTGTTATCTGCAATCACACTACATACATTACATTACATGGAATTCGTTAAACGCTTTTATCCAAAGCGACTTTCATACATTTAGTACTGTGGGCAATCCCCACAGGAGCAATTTGGGGTGAAGTGTCTTGCCCAGGGACACAACGACATGCAGTGGGACTCGAACTTGCTATCCCCTGATTCGAAGTCCAGCACACTACCCACCGAGCCACAGCCTACACTTATTTGTAAAGATAATACTTTTACTGTTACTTTTTGTTTTCCACCTGGATGTGTATTTTTGTCAATTGTAATTTGTGTAACTTCTATTTTTATCTTTAATATATGATATATATATATATAAGATATTAAATGGGAGTCTATCAGGATGTTTTATATATTTGTTTATCTTACTTAATATTTGATATGTTTGGCTCCTCGCTTTAGCTGTAACAACGTATCTTTCCCCTCAGTGGAAGGTATTCTGGTTCAGTTTGGTAGCCTGACCACACGAGGGCGCAGCTCCCCGGACACTAAGCGCTTTAGTAGGCTAGTAGGGTTCCACACTTCCTGCAGAAACACTGCTGCCATTTGAAGCTTCGCAAATCATCTGCACATTGAATACAAAGCTGTCGCGTGCATTATTTCAGTGACAGGGTTCACGGGGACAGTAAAGTTCCGCAGGTTGGATTCCCGCACAACGCACGGGCTGCTGCTGCACGCGGCTGCTGTTTGCGCCACTCGGGGATCCCAATTCGACTAAAACTCAAATTCAAGCACGGTTAGTCAAACTATCGTCTCGTATGAACAACTAAAAGTGAATATTACATCTAAAACAGAATGTCGACATAAACAGAAATAACCGCATTCTCTTCGCTGGAGGAGAAAGAGCGAGAGCAGAATGATAAGAGCTAGCTGCTGCTGGGTAGAGACAAATAGCTAGCTCTGACTGAGCCTCCATGGTCAAATATGCTAAAGATAATGTTATACCTTGTGAAAACGCAGACTGGTGTTTTCTGAAGCCGCGGGTTTCCGTGTGTTCAGCCTTTTGTTGTTGTGGAGATCCAGGGAGAAACACACCACTGCTGCCTGGATGTAAACATTCGGCCAGCTGACGTCACACGCACTGTACGTAACGTAACGGCGGAGGAGCCGAGAGCAGGAAGTGGAGCACTGAAGATAATAAATGGGAGTCTATCAGGATGTTTTATATATTCGTTTATCTTGTTAAGCAGGTCATATTCATGTTTAGAGTCTATTTGTTGGTCTATTTTTATAAATAAATAAATACAAATCTTTATATTATAATTTGTTGTCTTTTATTGCACATGTTGACTTTAGCTTATTATGTTTGTAGCTATACTTACTGTGGTTCTTTTATTTATTTCATTCTCAACCCAATTTGCCTTGGATAAATACAGTATTATATTTTAGATTCTAATTCTGATTTAATCATTTTGAAAAGAATAATACTCTTTATCTGCCTTTAAGCTAAGCCCCTGTCTCTGCTCTAAAGTCTCTAAACTAGTCCAGTGACAGATGTTGGATTTAACCAATGCACCTCCCTTGCTCTATAACAGTTATACCATTTTCTCTAAAGTCAATACAGGAAAGAACCAATCAAGTCAGAATCAACAAACTGCCATATTCATATTTTTTTGCAGGATCATTATGTTGAATCTTGTAACCAAATACTGTCCCGATAATCACTAATTATTCATTTATTTTACATTTTGTAACACTTCAAATGTAGGATATTTACATTACACCCCTGTGGTTTTTTTATGGAGAAGAACACAACTCAAACATTGAATTGTGTTCTGTATGGGATTTTATTTTTTCACAGTGTGTGATATTTAAAAGATAACAATATCATTCATTTAGATTCCTTGTTCGTTTTTTGAGTACTGTACTTTATTATAGACTCATTATTCAGGCAAAGAAGTGAACTCTGCCTAAATGCCTGCCATATGCATTTGACAGTAAACACATTATACATTAAAAAGCCAAAATGCAATAAGAAATGCATATAGTGTTGTGGAAAAGAGAACTATGTATTTTAGAGTTTCACAACGTGTTTAACAACATGCTGATTACTCAACGCTCCAGCAGAGGCCAGTGCTGCCCAACATACAAACTACATGTAACGGCACATTAACACGCACTCAGGTCCTCCATTTTGTTCAGCCTGCAGTCAGGAGTGTGTTCTGAGTGTGTGTTCCTGCTGTGTGAATGTATAATATACAGTTCACCTCAAAAACACACACACACACATACAGAGATTGGACAGAGTCGTATTGTCTCTGATTCTTTATTTTAGTTTTTCATAGAGAACATTTAAAATGGTTCATACCCCCACAATAACTGACATCACTTCTCTGGTTTTTAACACTGACACAGGAACAAGGGAACATGTACACAGGTACACAAACACACAGTCACAAACATCCCATCTACAGTGTTTACTCCCCCAACAGAAACAACTTAAAACAGAAACATCATGAGACCCCGAGACACACAGCCAAGGCCTGTCCCACTTTACAAAGTGGTGCAGTAGTAAAGGAACGACCACATCTACAAAAGTAACAAAAATGACCATGCAATCTATCAGGGTGGAAGTGCTTGTAATTTTGGAAGTTTTGTACTTTTTTAAAAGGATATCAATATCAATGCCTAGAAAATCACCAGTAAAAATAGCTCATCTCTGTAAAAATGTGCTAGCAGGACACCCCTTGGCTGTGGAATTATTTTCTTTGTCACAAAGTTTTTTTTTTTTTGCACTTTTTGTCTCCAATACAACAACAATAACACTGTTTCTTCTTAATACAAATATGTACAGAGACTTCCACATGTTTCAAAATAACGCCCTGCACACTGATGCAATATCTAGGGATGAAGATGATGAAGATGATATTCTTCAGATTCCTTCACAGAAACTGTCCGTGCAGTTTGGTACCTGAATCCACACAATGATGAGATCACAGTTTCTTTAGCCTAACAGGAGTGTGTACTTTTGTATCTGTGGCACAACAGAATGCCCTCTACATGTGAAGACACAGTAACCCCCCCCCCCCCCCCCAAACCCCCGCCCCAAGATACCGACACACTGAAAAAACTGAAATGTTGATTATAATTAAATGTATTATGAGAACACTGTATTAGGTTAGTTGTCAGCAATACTATTAAGTTTGAAATAAACATATTAGGTTCAACTTAATATTATTGCTTTCAACTAACATAATACAGTGATGTGAAATCTGTTGACATAAGACATTTAATTTTAGTCAACGGTTCAGTTTTTTCAGTGCAGTATTGTTAAGAGATCTAGATCCGGACCAGAACGCTATTAGAACCAGGTTTGCCAAATGTAAACTACCATATGTTGAAATGAGTGGAGTGAGAAAGGCACACATGATAAGACCACACGGCTTGTAACTACAGCGGGGGTGGGGGGTGTCTGGAGGGGGGGGCTTTTGGTTTTGCTCAGCTCGATGAAAAGTGCCTCGACTAATCATCCCTATCTTTGAGTTAATTTCTACATCAAAGTGTGACCAGAACCTGGACCTAACATGGAACCAGGATGCGAAGGTGTGCCCCCCGCCCCACCTGCTACCCCCTTCCTAAAACACACAGCTGGGTTTTGGTCTGGCCTCCCTGAAAGTTTCATCATGTTAAGTTCATTTATATTCCGGCTGGAAACTGGGGCCCTGACCAGCCTGTTTTTAATTTCTTTGCTATTTAGAATAATCTGAATAAAGCTGCCCCCCCATCACTCTGTACTCTCAGTAAATCAGAAGCATAGAGTGTGTGGGCGCAGGACCGGCCGGAGGCTGCGTTTGCTTTCTCCGCTGACATTTTTCTGAAAATGCGATGCTTTCATGGCCTCAGTGTTATTCATTTACATACCTCAGTAGACAATTTCATCAAGCAGTTTAAAAGGGGTCATGCCATATCAAATAAGTTACGAGAATATTCACAGTCTTTAACACTCTTGGGTAGTATTCTCGTGCATTTTCAAGAGAGGAAGAATATACTACTTTGTTAACCAAATGCATCAAAATGATCTTTCCTGAGGAAAGGTTACACAAGACATGAGGAAGGGGAGGGCGGGTTTAAAAGTCATAAAAGCTTTCGACATTCTTTTGAGTGATGGACACATATTTATGCAACAAACGCCTCCTCCTAAAACAATGGGGAGATTGTGAAGCCTGGCAAATCAATTTCCCACTCCCACACACTCTTCTCATTTCACAGGAGGCCTTGATCCAGCCGCTGCCATGGCCCCCCCCCCCCCGCCCGGCTGACCTACGGCTCACTGCTTCGGCTGCTCTCCACGCTCACCTGAGAACCACTTCCTGCTTCCTGTCAATCTCTTTTGGTTTTAGTTTGGAAAGAAAAGTAGCACTTCCTTTTTTTATACAGTTCTCTGACAGCTGAATCAAAGACACGTCTCTATGTAACACAGCTTGTTGTCTTCTGCAACAAACAATGCCCCCCCCCCCCCCCCAGCGGAGGGGAATATTGCCTGTGATCTATTAGGGTTCTTACAAGTCAAATGCTGGCATTTTCCTCAGCTATTCAGAAAGTGCGCACAGGAGTTTCATTCTAAATTGGCTAAGAGCACATTTACAACATGCCTCTGACATCAGAGTCACACACGGTATGGTACTGCAACAGATCACTCAAGGCAGGTCACACTGAACCCCCCCCCCCCCCCCCCACGCCGGCCCCCCCCCCCCCCCCCCCCCCCCCCCTCCAACAGCAGAGACATGGGCTCGTAGCAAGCAGGCCTCACTAGTGAAAATACAAGGACTGCACAATGCTGCCAAACACTAAGTGCAGAACATTATTCAGAGGCATTTTTTAACTATACATGAACTCACATTACACTTAGGAACCAACCATGTAGTTTCAAATGACAGTAACTTCAGATTCAGTACAACACACAGTATGTTTCTGACATTTCTGGATCAAGGACAGACAAGTACAGGAAATGAGAAGAAAGAAACCTATGAACACTTCCAAAGGACTGTATGATCAACAATGCCTTCAGCTTGAGTGAATGGTTTGTTTAAAGCCACAGTTGAGCAGGTCTTATGGTATTAAATCAGGTGTAACTGGCTCCTACTGAGAGCGGTCTCCTACACAGCTAGTGATCCTTTGTTAAGGTAATACAAGAGAAGAAGGAGTCAACAATTACACTGGAAAAATATATGTATGTTTATATTCATATATATAGCATCTTTAAAATCTATTTATACAGAATGTATATATAGTGTACTAATGGCCATCTTGGCAGAGAAATAAAGGCATCTGAAACAATCACCGCTCTCTGATGCCATGGTCGCCCGGGACCAGACATTTGTTACATTGCAGAAATGCGAAGAATCAGGAAAGAAAGTGAGTTCTTTTTTTCTTCTTTTTTTAGTGGCACTTTGTGCATCAAAAAATTAAAATCTAGAGTAAGGCTACAAGGGTGTGTATGTTTATCTGATAGAAGTTTGTCAAAGGAGGCCATCCTACTGTTTCCTCGATATGTTGCTGTGTGTGTGTGTGTGTGCGTGCGCGTGTGTGTGTGTGTGTGTGTGTTACACCCATACATCCAGCCTGAACCACTGCTGGATCACAGCTCTATATATGTACCATTGTGCTGATGAAAGTATAAATAAGACAGAGTTAAGAAGCATCCATGGTACATTACAGAGTTAGGGTGAGCCGGTGCTGGCCGCTACAAAGCGCTTGGGAGAGGTAACATTTTTCATTTTTGAAAATAACTTTTCCTGGTTTTCTTTTACCTGACAAAAGCAACACACAGAGAGCAGAGAGCAACAGAACACTTGTTAGTTTCTTTTCTGTCTTTACAATCAGCTGCTGGTATGTCTAGGTATAAGCCTAAGTAATCAAACAGTATTTGTATTGATTTTCTTTATTTAAATATTAGCAGTGGAATCTTTAAGACTACTCAGACTCAACCGTTACATCACAGAAATAAATAACAAAATAAATATACAGCCATATCAGTCCATTTCTTTCATATTAAATAAATAATAAATACATACTTTCTTTTTTTCTCAGCAGTAGGCTTCTGAATGTAGCAGTAACAGAAATAACATTTAACAAAACAAACAACCCCAAAAGATTTTTGTAAAATTATCAAAAGGTTTTGTCAGTTATAAAACATCTGCACTTAAAAAGGTTTTTAAAAAGTACTCGAAACAAAATATGCCTCTTCAGTTCTCTATATAGTTTCTTAAAATATGAACCGAGACATCTGCAAATCGCACGATAATCAGTAAGGATGCTTTCGTGTGTGTGTTTTACAAAACAAAGTTAATAAATAGATTGCTTCAAATAAATAAACCTCAATAACATAAATGGCAATAAGTTACAATTTAAAAGTTCACAAGTTTAAATAATTAATATATATAACAATAATTAATGTACGAAAAAACTAGTCATTGAAATGAAGTGCAATTTCTATGTCCATAAATACTATTGATATGACTAACTGAATTTGAAATGTGTGCACACTATCACTATCATCATTTCAGTAAAGGAAATCTGCTGCTTGTAAAATCATGATATCAGCTGTCCCGTGGAAAAGAAACACCGTTCACTGTTCTTGGAATAGTCACATGACCTTACTTGAAGATTATTTTCCCACTGCTAAACTGAGTCAACATTGCGCTGTTGACATCTTTTCCGCAGTAATACCGCAAAGCAAACACACATTCAGTGTAGTGCGTGCTTCGTATTGCCGGGGTGTGTGTGGTCATGAATCAGAGAGCTCGGGAGAACACACACACTCGCCACAGTGTGTGTGACAGGACAACACAGAGTCAAAACGTCCTCTTCACGTTCAGGCAATCCTGTGTTCACGCTCCTCCTAGTTTCAGTTTGATATGAAGCTGCCCAACAGTGAAGCCCTCTCCAAAAACAGTTAAGGACACAAAAGAGACAACAGGTAAACATACAGCATAATAAAATCCCCAGATGCAGTTTGTAGTAGCATTCTTCTTCTTCCCATCCGTCCTGACTGAAGGCTCCCAGCAGCAGCATGGTGTGGATTTTGGTCCGCGTCACTTTTCTTCTAACAGTGCTCCCTGGGTTGATTTCTTTTTTCAAAGTTGCCGTTTTATTTAAATAACCTGAATTCCCTTTTAGATTTTGAATCATATTTCAATATATTGTAGAGTATTTCAACAAATCTCTCCTCCATCTGGCCGTCGCTCCGTCTCCTCCGTCACGCTCCTGCGCTCCAGGACAGGCCTCACACTTTGATGCCTTTCACAGCTTGGTTGATGCTCTCCAGCAGAGCTTTGTTCTCGGGGCTCTGGAAGCAGTCCTTGTTGGTGTACATGTCGGTCAGTGTGCTCACGTAGCTGTCGAAGTTCTGCTCCGTGATGGGCTCCTGCTGTGTGAGCAAAACAACAACCGGTCTCAGCTGAGAAGAGCAGGGGGAGGAGGATGGCCTGAAAACACTCAGCATCACCTCGAAAACACATAGGAACTATGAGGAATGGGAACAGCGGTGCATTCTGGGGCAGCACAGCCATCTTTGAAGGACAGGAGGAACAGCTTTCACCAACATCTGTCAGCTGTTATGCATATGAAACGAATAAAGTATGTGCAAAACATAAATGTCCTTAAAAAGAGAAGCATTTCCCAGAGACAGAGGAGCGTAATACTTGAATAAATGAATTAGGAGGAGAATGATCAATGACAAATCATTTTGACACCGATCACTGTTACTGATGTTGGCGCCTCTCTGCTGTTTGAGTTCCTACACCTGTCGCCAATTAAAAAAAGTAAAATATTGGCAGGTCGTTGTTTAAATTACAAATGTATGGGTACATGACCTTCAAATCTAAAGGTCCAATGTCACCTATACAGTCATCTGGACAAAGGTAAAGTAGCTAAAGTTATGCTAACTAAATGCTAACAAAATTGTGGCTTATCATGCTTGACTAAAGTATAGTAGTAGTAGTAGTAGTAGCAGTAGCAGTAGCAGTAGCAGTAGCAGTAGTAGCAGTAGTAGTAGCAGTAGCAGTAGTAGCAGTAGTAGCAGTAGCAGCAGTAGTAGCAGTAGTAGTAGCAGTAGCAGTAGCAGTAGTAGTAGCAGTAGCAGCAGTAGTAGTAGCAGTATCAGTAGTAGTAGTATCAGTAGCAGTAGCAGTAGTAGTAGCAGTAGTAGTAGTAGCAGCAGCAGCAGTAGTAGTAGTAGCAGTAGCAGTAGCAGTAGCAGTAGCAGTAGTAGTAGTAGCAGTAGTAGTAGTAGTAGCAGTAGCAGTAGCAGTAGTAGTAGTAGCAGTAGTTGTAGTAGTAGTAGTAGTAGTAGTAGTAGTAGTAGTAGTAGTAGTAGT
>CALSBZ010038507.1:20839-42520 GCA_943591055.1 Gobionotothen gibberifrons | reverse complement strand
GTGTGTGTGTGTGTGTGTGTGTGTGTGTGTGTGTGTGTGTGTGTGTGTGTGTGTGTGTGTGTGTGTGTGTGTGTGTGTGTGTGTGTGTGTGTGTGTGTGTTTTGTTGGTTACCTTCTGTGGGAGGTGTAGTTTCCGGTGATGTGACCTGAGCCGTCACATCCTTGGGTCGGGCATCTGAGGGTTTAACATTTATAACAAGGTCAGCATAAAAAAAAAAAAATCTAGAAAATGTCATTTTGCAGATGAGAGAAATGGTCCTTTGCTAATTCTCTTATTCACTCTTGTGAGCAAAGTCTGTTTAAAATGCATTCTGTTCAGGCTCTCAGCCAGTTCTTGTGTCGCTCTAAAAGAAAAGTCTACTTTCTAGTGAGGAGCTACAGAATTACAGTTTCATTTCACATTTACATGAACTAATTAAAGTAAAAGCAAGCATAGTCTAAGCCAGGGGGAAATGAATGCCATGACAGATGCAGCAGCAGAGGCAGCAGCCAGCAACAAAAGATAAGATAACGTCAGCAGAACAAAGCATTGTGGGACGGTGTCAGTCGCGTTGAAGTGGCAGTGAAAGGCAGCGGGGGTGTAGAGCAGACATACTTGAGTTCAGGGGTGTGGGCCGCCATGAGGGACCGAAGGCTCTTATCAGCGAGAGGACACCCAGACAGACTGAGGGAGAGGAGAGAGAGCGAAGGACAGGCAGAGGAAGAGAAGGAAGAGGGGCAGCGAGTGTGGGGGGGGTTGGAAGGAGAGAGAAGAAGGACGTGAGCGAAGAGAAATCAAGAATGCAAGGCATACCAAGGTCATTTAGGAAGAAGAGGACAGACGGCAAGAGGTAAATTACTGATGCATATCAAAGTCTATGACCGCAGTCGCTTCCCGGGCTCACGCTACATTATTGCCTCTGGCATGTGTGGATCAAATACAATATTTGAATTAGTCGTGGTGCGCCCACTTTGGACTCAGGTGCAGAGCAGAAGACTCTCAGTAGAGCTAACATTCATGCAAGACTTTATTCAGAGAGCACTACACGCTGTATCAGCCAAATAGGTCTGCAGTGGAGCTCACCTGCGATGGGAAGCATAGTTTCCAGTGAGGTGACCGCTGCCATCACAGCCAGGTGTAGGGCACCTGCAGGGGGGGGACAACAACAAGGAAACAGAGAAAAGACAGAGGGACTGTTTTTAGACACAAGGGACAGGGTTTTTTTGGAATAGGTTTTTTTTTTTTTTTGGTTAGAGGCCGGAAGTTTTATTTTCCATTAGTTATGGCATTCTATCATTGTTTGTATGTTAATATTAGGTATATTTCCCTTTCTGCAGAGCACTTATACCTCATTCACACCAACGCAACTCCGGTTCAAGCTCCGTGTTAGAGCTTTTCAGGTTCAGAACCGGTTCTTCGGTTTAGCTCTAGCTCTTTTCACACAGCCCAGAGTCCACTGGTAATGCGTCATTGCGTCATCGTTTGCGTCATGACGTTACCATTTGCGTGCCTGCTTCATAAAGCCAAACCGCGCGGATGAAATCAGTTGCATTCATTTCTTATGGCTCTATCTGCAGCTTTTGCAGAGTCATTTCTGTGGTGACTATATTCTTATAAACAAGTGTACTCGTGTCAATAAAGGTTTTTTTAAAACACAACTGCTTCCGAGATCGGTCTTATTTCTTAAGGTGGACTAAACCATGAGTGTGGAGTAACGTTGTATCTTTCATTTAAATGAACTGTAACCTTCACCCAAGTATGTAACAGCTGTTCTCAAATGAACACGTGAAGTAAAGTTTAATATTTATAGTTTTATAGATTTATAATTAGTTATAATGAGAGGTGATCAACATGAATGCTCAGGTTCCACCTTAACACGCAGACACGTTGCTTCACCATGAGCAGAAACCTTTATATATACAGTCTATGGCAGAAACTCTGAAACTCTGAAACTCTTGTTAAGTTTCTCCATCGTTGTACAAACTGGATAAAACGCGGACTTTCTGTTGTTGTTCAGGAGTAGATCCTGTCTCTGCCCCCGCCTCGACGTAAGCGTGACGTATGTGGTGCTTTTGCTCTGGCCGGGCAATTTTTTGGTGCTCGAAATGAACCGGATTCCGGAGCTAAGAGGCTGCTCAGCTGCGGTATGAAGAGGAAAACCCGGTGCTTTTCAAGCTCTAGCTCCGGGCCGGCCCTGAAACACCGTTGGTGTGAATGAGGTATTAGACGTGTTACTTACGCGAGAAGATCTTTCTTGCTGTCCTTGGGCAGGAACTTGACCTTGAAGCTGGGGGTGGTGACCTCTCCCGGGTACTTCCTGTCCTCTAGACAGTCCTGCATCATGTCACAGTCCTCAGCGTCTGACGAGACAAACGACTGGCCCGTGTGCTCCATCTGAGAAATGAGATCAAAAGGATTAGCACAACGTGCTGCTAATTCCTCTGTTTATCATTTAAACAGGACTTTGTGTTATTTTGTGTATTATATTGACTTTTCTAGACACATTGTGAGTGATTGCTTTCTTGCAACAGTTAACAGTACGTATTTGTATACAAGCAAATAAACGTTGCAAACCCCCATGTGCACACAAGTCTGATCCCTATTCTCCTTTTTTAGACAAATCATTACCAAATGCAGTGTCCTCGTAAAAAATGTACACTCAAAGCCCTTTATATTTCTTTTTGAAAAAGTTCAAAGGAGTACAGATTTGCATATGCCAAATTCAGGATGGTGCAATGCACCTGACACACCACCTCTGTTTCACAGTGCAATGTTTTAACTGTCACAGTAACTCTTGCATTTCAGTGAAATAAATGAATAATAGAAAGAGGAAAAGGGGACAGGAAATAAGGCAGAGGGATTGGAAGTGATGTAAACAAGCAAGACTTTCTCATTCAAAAAGCTTGAGGGGAATTGTGTTTATTTATGTTGCAACACTTCCTCTGTGACTAATAAGGCAGGGAATGTGTGTGGAGCTAGGGCTCAGTGTGACTCTGACCTCCTCCAGGTCCTCCTCCCTCTGGCGGTTGGGCTTGGTGTAATCCAGAGGGCCCTCCCACACCTCCTGCTTGTAGGCCAGGAGGTTCGGAGATGTCATGCCGCTGCCATCGTGATGGAGCGAGGAAGAGGAGGAAGAAGGGTCCGGGGAGCGGACCCCGGGGCTGGACAGACTTCCCTCCCTCTTGATGGGCTTCTTCATGCTCAGGTCCAGGGTGCCGTTCTCATCCACCTCGATGTCCACTTCCTGGAAGATACAGGAGATACTCAGGATCAAGGCTGTATACTATATCTAATCAACACCTCAAAATATGAAAGAGTAATAAAAGGTCCACTGAAAGGTTTAATGAAATGTATTATATCAACAGAGAATACATTTTTGTATTAGGTTAGTTGAAAGCAATAATATTAGGTTTAAATATAAAATATTAGGTTTAACTTAATATAATTTATTTCAACTAACATAATACAGTTATGTGAAATCAGTTAAAGGTCCCATGTCATGGCCATTTCTACTGATCATAATTCCATTGTTGAGGTCTACTAGAATAGATTTATATTGTGCAATTTTCCAAACTCACATTGGTTTCTCATACAGCATCTCTGTATAGTATGTGTATTCACTCTCTGTCCTAAACGGCTTGTTGGAGCTCCTGCCCCCCCCCTCCCTGTGAGCCCAGTGGCCGTCTGCAAGACAGCGAGACACAGCGAAACCCAGCCCGAAACACACACACACACACACCCCCGCAGCCTGGCTGGGAGTTTGTGTGTGTGCTCACCCCTCGATTCCACCGGGTCCGCCTGCGTCGCGTCACGGCTGCGCCGCGGTTTTGGTCCGGCCTCCTCCGGCATCATACCCTACCGGGCGCGTTCCAGAAGCATTTCAGAAGCGGAGGGTCTTGTCTGCCGGCTCGCAGTTTTTGTTGCTTTGGGCATGTTTCCTGGACAGGCTACTTTGTACAGACAAAGTTAATAATAATTGTAATATCCCAGTTATAAACAACATGAATCAAAGATGTGTTGCTGTATTTTAGTGGTAAAATCATCATAATTATTCTATATATATAATGTACACAGTGCCTGTAAACCGGAGGAGAACGCTGGCATTTCTCCTCCTACTTGAAAGACTACGGAGGGATAGGGTCTGCAACATTTGTTTATTTTGGGGATGGGCCGGATGCTCTGACCGGTCCACTTCCTGCCCGGCGCCTCAGCAACGCCTCGCGCCACGTCGAAAAATAGACTTGAATCCTATTTTGAGCGGAGCCCAGCGCCGAGACGCTTCTGGGACGCTTCTGAGCCGTAACGCGATGCGTCTGGTGGAATAGCACCCATTGACTAGAGTGGCCGCGATCTTTGCGAACGCCGTAACGCGGCCGTAACGCGGCCGTAACGCGGCCGTAACGCGACACAGACGGACCCGGTGGAATCTAGGGGTCAGGCTGAGTTCCCCGGTGTCTCGTTGACCCCACACCAGTGAGCCAGCTCACACTGTCCACTCCTCGCAGCGGCGAGCCTCGCAACGGATTGGTCCAAACGTAACGGCTCCGCGGACTTTACATTACGTCACTATACCCAAATACGTCACTATACCTAAGAAGTAAACAATGGAAAAAGAGAACTCTCCAACGAGGCGTTCTGGGGCAGCATAGACAGGTCTTTTCTGTGTTAGAGTTGTACTCGCTACAGGGTGTACTTTGAGGGTTTGTGACTCTGCAGACCGTTTACATGCAGAAAAAGCTACATAACACACAAGGGGACGGGTAATAACCGGAAAAGCATGACATGGGACCCTTTAACATGATACATTCAATTAAAGTCAACGTTTCAGTTTTTCAGTCTCTGAGATTAAATCAAATTAGACAGTACAAGTTAAATGAGACTCAAATACCAAAAATGTATATAAAAATAGAAGGCAGTACCATTTAAAGATCCTAATGGTTGGGGAAACCAAAGATAAGGGTTGCCATTCAGTGTTTTTCTGCAAATAACAACAACAACTCTTCCAAAGTAACTTTGAATTACTGTTGCCGTTAACACTTACTGTCAACGTAGCATTGTTCTGCTAAATGATAGCAGAGGATAATCACTGTGATGGTACATCATTTGTTTGTTTTTTGTATTTAATATGGAAAAATGTGCGGCTCTGTACATATTGTAGATGGTAGCTGTGAGAAAATGAATAGAAATACTCACTAATAGACTAATGAAGTATTCTCAAATATAAATGAGTAAAGCAGTCCTCTCTGGTGCTCTTCAGTGTGAGAGGCAGTCCTGCATGATGATCATTCATTGAATTGCCCTCTTGAGCAGTTTCAGTTGCAGCGCTACACACACATTAACATACTTCCTCATTATAACTTCATATAAACTGCTCAGCCAGGGATTACATGTCTCATGTCCGTGCCCGTTCACCTTTATCTGAAATTCTACAATTGCACTCAAGCTAATGACAAACAAGCGTTTAGCTGTACAGCAACTTTCAGAGGACAGAGCACCACCTTCTTGGCTACACGGAAAAAACGTGAAATCCTGCCAAGTATATTGGTCTAATTTCTAGTGAGAATATGTCTCACCACTTGATATAAGACATCATAAATTAAGAGGTAACAATGCAGTGAGATATAGGGTCTTTTTTCTTTTTGTTACTCTTGAAAACATCTTATTTTGAGTTGGATCTCAGATGAAACAAGTTTAAGCTGCTGTGGTATTTGTGAAAGATGGATCATCCTGTATCAATAAATACATCTGACTTGATTCTAGAAAACGCATTTTTATTTGAAAATCAGAAAAGAGAAAACTTCTGAGCAGTTCTGGCTCATGTTGTAACACAACATTCCCTTATTCTGGTCAAATATAGCTCAAACAAGGTTTTCTCAGCTAACAAGACCTGATTCCTCTAAATATCCCATCTTATTTCAAGAAATCTTACCAAGCTAGTTTTCACAGATTTTATTACAAGCGAAAAAACCTTGTTTTTTTATTCTTTTGCTTGATTTTGGAGGCAGTGTAAGGCATGCTAGTAATGATATCTAATGCAGTGCGGTGATACTCTGTAGCAGCAGGCACTTCCTCTGTGATGCTGTGTTACAGAGCTGGCAGGTGATCAGACACAGAGGGGAGAGAGCAGCCATGTTTTCAGGATTCATCTAAAATGGCGCTCATATGTACTGGTCAGGGGCCAGGAAAATCAAAGGGTTATGAGAGGAGAGGAACTGGGAAGGGTTCCCAGAAATGTCCCTGGTTGATGAGCTCAGTGTTCCAATGTTTCAATATTGGATTTCAAGCGGCTGACTCCAGATCAGTGGCTGTTTGATGTGCGCTGTAACGCTGCGCTGTAACGCTGCGCTGTAGGCCTCGCTGAACAACACCTCGCTCTGCTGTACTGCTACACACATTCATCTGGACTTTTTATCTTCCTAAAACCACATCAGGAAAAAAAGGATGAAGCAGTCACTTTGTCTCCTCTGTGAGGCAAACAGGCTTTTAAAAATCACAATATGGGGGAAGTGGGGCTCCAATTACACCTCCTGTGCACAGAGAGGGGGGGGGAGAGATAGACAGAGAGACAAACACAGAGACTTGTATAGGGAGGGAGATAAAAGAGAGAAAAAATTGGTGAAAAGAAAATGAAAGAACGAGTGGCGGGGGTGGAGAAAGAGAGTGGAAGATCCGTGCGGCAGATAATGAAAAAAGGCTACCTGGTGGCAGAGTAATCCAGGGAACTGGCAGCCGTCCAGATTCAATAACAACATGAAAAGTGTGTGGGCTGGAGGGATGAAAGGATAGAAGAGGACGGGAGAGGTGATGCAACTGCATCTCAACACCATCCTGTAAGCCAAGGCCTCCTGATGATATATTCATGCAGAGCTGATGGGAGAGAACAAAATGAGCAAAAGACAGGAGGGGGGGAGGCGGAGAAGAGGAAGAGAGGAGGAGAGTGAGAGGGGAGAAAAAAACAAAAGACATAGGAGGAGGAAGAAAGAAGAGGACGAGGAAAGAAAAAGGGAAAGGAAATGATGAAAAAAAAGTGAGGAGAGGAAACAAAAGGAGACAAGAGGAGAGGAGACAAGAGGAGACAAGAAGAGAGGAGACAAGAGGAGAGGAAACAAAAGGAGACAAGAGGAGAGGAGACAAGAGGAAACAAGAGGAGAGGAGACAAGAGGAGACAAGAGGAAAGGAGACAAGAGGAGAGGAAAGGAGACATGATGAGAGGAGAGGAGGAGAGAAGAGGAGAGGCACGCCCCTGAAGGATCAGATGAAGGCCTGTTTCCCAACCTGCTGTCTGTGATCACCCTGTAGTTACTGTGTGGCTGCAGTACCTTGCTCTGCGGCTCGGTGCTCTGCGGCTCGGTGCTCTGCGGCTCGGTGCTCTGCGGCTCGGTGCTCTGCGGCTCGGTGCTCTGTGGCTCGGTGCTCTGCGGCTTGGTGCTCAGGTTCTCTGGTTTCTCCCAGCAGCGGGTGGACAGGTTGAGGATGGCGGTGGCAGCCATGTGAGCCGCCTCGGCATCATGGGAGTAGTCATAGGCCAACGAGGAGCTCTTCCCGTAACCGTGGAGACTGAGGCTGGGTGACGGCGACTTGGGGAATGAGGGCTTAGCTGTGGGAGGGCAAAGGTCAACGTAAGATCAGTTGATGTTAAAAATAAACACAACAGACAAGTAGACAAAACATGTGAAGCTAGAACCAATAGCTTATTAGCTTAGCTTAATGAGTAAGTAGCCTGCTCTGTCTGCAGTGGTGAATTAAAGGTGGGGTAGGTAAGTTTGAGAAACCGGCTCGAGATACACTTTTTGTTATATTCTATGGAATGCTCTTAACATCCCGAGAGCAATGAATATCTTAAGTGCTTTGACAACAAATCCATAAAAAAATGTCATCATGGAAGCTAAATAACTGGATGGCCTACCTGCCTGTCAGCCTTCCATCTGTGCACAAACTTATCTCGTGCCCTCATTGGTCGTTCGTGTGTGTTGGAGGAGGGGCTCTGTAAGGAAGTGGCAGATTTGTTCCGGCTGTGTATTTTCAAATTCTAGCGCACTCGAGCTGGTTTCTCCAAAATGACCTACCCCACCTTTAAGTACATTTACCTAAGTACAATTTTGAGGTACTAATTTACTCATGTGATGCTACTTTATACTTTTACTTTGGAGGTTATTTTTTACTTTTTACTCCAATACATTCATTTTACAGCTTTATTTACTAGCCACTTTGCAATGCAGATATAAATTAATAGTACAGAATATAAATCAACCATAATAAATCATGTATTATTATGATGGGTTAAGCTAGCAGCAGTATATCAAGTAATTTAAATAATCCCCAACTTTAACAAGTTGGGGATTGACAAATTGCCAACAATGCCTGAATAATTAGAATGCAATAATGTAATATTTTATTTATTATGAAATGGGCTATACTGGAAAATGAGTACTTTTTGTACTTGAAGAACACTTTATTATGCCAATACTAGATCTGAGTACTTCTTCCACCACTCTCCGTCTGTGAATGGTTTGAAAACAAATGGGCGGGGCTCTCCTACTTTTGAAGGCTTTGGGTGTCATATCGCTGCTGTGTATCTTTGGAGCCAGCATGCGCCTCCCGAACACCTGCGCGTCGAAGCTGGCGTAATCGAAGGACACCTTGGAGTACTTCTCCAGCTCCCGGGCCAGGTTGGCGCGGGGGGTGCTGGGCGCCATGTCGGGCCGGTAGCTGCCGTACTGAGGCACCTCCAGCTGCTTCACAAAGCACATGGGCCTGAGGGGAGAGCGAGAGGATGTCAGGGTGGGGCTGGAGGTGTAGAGGGGGGATTAAGGAAAAAATTAAGAAAGTAAAATAGAATAGATATAGGATAAAATTAGGCAGTGACAAAAAAAACAAATAAGCAAGGCAGAAAAAGGAGTGGGGAGAGAATGAGAGAGGGAGAGTGACACAGAGAGAGTAAAGATAGGGCCATGGTGTACTTAGCAGGAGTGCAGCAGGATTAAAAGCTCTCTTATCAGCAGAGGGCACATTTGCATGTTGTACAGCATGGAATTTATGAGCTTTAAGCCCTCTCGTTTTCCTGGAGAGCCTGCGCTTTTGTTAGACCTGTTGGCGTAAATCCACTGATAGACCAGGGAGAGGCAAGGGGGGGGGGGGGGGGGGGGAAAAAAGGGGGGGGGGGAAGAGGTCCTCCACCCACTTTTTGCCCAGCCCTTTCCCCTCCTCCTCTGCATCATGTATGAGTCTCTCTGCAGTACATGACCCAGCCTGCAGTCGTTCTGCTCACATCTGAGGAGGGTTTTCATGACAGTAAAAAAAAGGTCCTACCACTGATCACAGGGATTTACTCCCCCTTTTTATGTATTCAACATTAGAGCACGGATTGCATGAGGAATTGTTCACATAACACACATTCTTAGCTCATTCTGCTAACAATCTGAGGAGGGAAAACAAAGCGAGCCTTATTATGTTTTAATCCTCTGCTTTTGTCTAACCACTGATGAGCTTTTCCTCAAGGAAAGCAATTATTTCTCCTTTCCCCCCCGCAATGCCCCTGTAACTTGCATAATTAGCTTATCGGCGGCCTTATTAATTACAATACCAATGAGGAGGAGCGTGGACTTAGCATAATACCAGTGTCTGCTTGTGTTAATTATCATTCTTCTGGCCGGGAACTGGGCGCTGACCGCTCGGAGATGAATGAAGATAAAGAGATGTCAGTGTTGGTGACAGTAATGATCGCAGCGGCACGCTGAATGCTCCAACACCTCCTCTCTGTATCCAGCCACTCACACACAGCTCCACCTCTGAGGGCCCGCTAACAAGGTCAGCAGGTCTGAGATCTGTCTGAGCTCAGGAGGAACAGCCTGAGAGGGACTCCACTGTAGGAGAGCTTTTATATAGTGATCTATCTCAGTCTGGGGATAGATGTGATGCCTCATCTTTATAATTAATAATAATTCATAACCTTAGCGAGTATATACTGACTGTAAAGGTGTAGACTTTTTTAAAAGTACCCCTTTTAACATTTATTATTTCTTATAATTCACATTGAATTACAAAACACAAAAAATGTAGTTAATGTTGAATTACTATAATTTGGAACTGTCTAATTCTGAATACAGTCTGGAAGTATTTTATTTGTTATTGTATACATTAATTTTGCAGTTTTTTTACTCTATCAAGGTCTTTAATAAGAAAGACAACATGTGAGATTATAACTAATACGTTGGTTGGTTCATGATGATCGGCTCGCTTTACATCTTAGAGCTCTCCTCCCGGGGACCCATGCATTTCTTATTTAGTCAAGCGGATATCTTAAAAGGAAATATTTTAAAGTATATGATCAAATATTTTATGAACCCCACCTTAGCACCCTGTCGTTGGGACTTCCTTTGAGCAGCTCGCTGCCGGGGGGGGAGAGATGCTGCTTGTCGAGGCCCTTGGACAGCTTCTCTGCAGCGGCGATGGGGCATCCGGAGAGACTGCACACAAAAATATGAATATCAAAAGGGGAGCATGTTGCTGACCATGTAAATCTGCATTGCACTGATGTGGACTGACACATTCCCTGTCCTGCATATATGAATATTTGAGCTTGCAAATGCACAAAGGGAACTGCATGCCCTGTGCATAACACCCTCATCTGCAGAGTGTATACACACAGTCAAACACAATCAGTGTGATGTATGCATGTATGCATGGATACCTGCGGTGTGTGTTTCTGTTGCTGTTAACGTGGCCCTGCCCGGTGCAGCCAGGTGTCGGACACTTCAGCACGTTCTCATGCATGGCCAGAACTGTGGAGAAATACACGCACACACACACACAAGGTTAGAGAAAATCCACGATTTCATCTAAACTCTTTTTACACGTAAGGCACTGTATGGAAATAATTTGGGGAAGGCAAGACACACCCCAGCATTATATTATTTTCCTTTGACTATGGCGAACATGACTGTTATGAGTTAAATTGAATAACTGAACCAGACTGCAGCAGCTCAATGGCTGTTGATAAAAAAAGTTTGAAAAGTTAAAATGTTATAGATTCAAGTATATTGTGTATGTGGTCGCATTTTTGTTATTAAATGTAAAGAGTAAAGAGTAGCAACAAACATGTTTGAGGACAGGTGTCTGGCTTTAGGGAACTAAACTAAACAAAGGGGCCTGTTTCCTCACAAACATAACATAAACGTATCCCCCCTTGAAGAGACAACTGTTTCCAGTAAGCTATATTATTTTGCAATTAAATTGAAACAATCTGGAATTACACATAATATTAGGACAAGTTCACTTTTCAGTAAGTCAAACTTCCATCAGCAAAAATACCCCCCCCTTTTTCTCACCTCCCTAACCCCTAACCCCTCCTTTCAGTTGTGTACAGTCCCTTAGAATGAACACTAGCAGCAATCCTTTGTCCTTTGACAATAGCAGGGAACTGGACATGTAATGTACTTGTAGTCATGGCTACAGTAAAATGGCCTCTGATATGTATGTAAGACATGTCTCTACAGTCAGACGGACAGAAACACACCACCACTGCAGACTCATATCTGAATACACTGAAACAACTGAATCATTGTCTTAAATCAAATGTGTTATGTGAACAAACATTGTGAGCAATAATATTAAGTTTAAAGTGGACCTATTATGCTATGTTGGAAAAATATATTGTTGGGCCATACCTATACAAAACATGTCTGTGACGTTTTGTATAGCAAAATACCAAACAGATCACCCATTGTAGCCATGCCTCATACTGCTCATACCCCTCTTTTGAAGTCCTGTTACGGCCCGCCCACACGGCGGCGTGCGTTGAAGCTCCAACGTTTCTGCCCATTCACTTTGAATGGGGTGACGTCACGCTTTGCCGAACTGCATTGTGGGAGCGTCGCTTCGCTTTGCTCGCGTTGCTCGCTTCAAAAGTTGAGAAAAGTTCAACTTTTGAAGCTTCTACGAAAGCGACAGCCAATCAAATCATATGCCAGTACAAGCTCTAGCCAATCAAACTGTGTGCTTGTGTGTCCGGGGCTGGAGATTCATGTGATTGGTTGTTGGTCGAGTTTCAGACACGCCCGCCGGCAAGCTTCAAAGCACGCTGCCGTGTGGATGCTGCGTTAGAGAAATGCGGATTTTGGGTCCTTAGCTTGAAAAAAAAAGAAGAGAGGAGAGGAGGCGGAGCTAATGCCTGATCAGAATTCTACCGGAGATAAAGTTAAATTCGGTTGTGATAAAACGCCATCCTGTTTAAACCACATCAAGGATTATTTCTGAAACAGTATGGAGCTCAAATGCCTTTTTCTCCTGCGGGTTTATCACAAGGTGAGTTCCTTTTTTGTATTTCCTGCTTTTTAAACACATGTGCTCTCCAGTACAGGTTAGCTCTGAGTGTTAGCGATGCTTGCTAATGTAAACAAAGACGAGATTACATCCAAAACACGTCAGGCATTGTTTCTGATAGCAACTTTCTGTGGGTCCGCTGCCGATTTGACGTCAGATCAGCAGCAAATCTGTATCCGCTCGTTGTACACCCTTTTTTAAAAGATTTGGGTACGGAGGAAAAGAGAGAGGGTTTTATTTTCTGATGCTGCGTGAGTTCCCCGACGCACCGGGGACACATATTTATGTATAAAAGACATCACAAAGTGCATTTTGCATGATAGGTCCCCTTTAAATAAAAAATAATAGGGTCAATTTAAGAATATTGCTTTCAACTAACCTAATACAGTGATGTGAATTGTTTTAACATAATACATTTAATTCAAGTCAACGTTTCAGTTTTTTAAGCGTATTTTTACAGAAACCAGCCAGTAAACTAAATCAAAACGTCTGTTTAGAATGTTCTTACCTGTGTGCCTTTATCTTTTACATGGTGGTTTCTATGTTTCTGTGTATGTTAGAGAGTGAATAGCTTGAGACATTTAGCGGACACTGATGAAATGAGGAGTAGTGGTTTTACAGCGTTTGATGTGTCACTCCAGTGTGAGAGAGGGTGTGTGTTTCTCTCTGTCACTGCCCTTTGTTGTCACTTTTTGTGAAGAACACTCACTCTCGGGGGGGATCCTGTCCTTGTGCGGACAGCCTGACAGGCTGCGGTGGTGGGGGTACAGACCGGTCACATGACCCGTCCCATCACACCCTGGGGTGGGACACTTGATCTCCCTCTTCTCCTGCCTACTGCTCTCTGGATAGAGGAAGAAAGGAGAGGAAACAAGGAGGGGATCAAAGGAGGAGAGGAAGCAAAAGAGAAAGGAAACAAGGGAGGAGAGGAAAGAGCCTATAGTTAAAGATGGTTTCAGATTACCCATGACCTACATTTTATTGTTTTTATATTCTTGATAAAAAGTGTTTATGTATTTATATTCTTGATAAATCTTTTTTTTTTTCTTGTAGTTTTTTTTTTTCTTTAAGCACTTTCATTCATTCATTAATCTATAAAACCCACTGAGACGAACGTGTTTTGTGATATTGGGCTATATAAATAAAGTTTGATTTGATTTGACCTTTTCTCAGACCTTATTTGGACAAAACAACTACCTGAACACACATGAGGAGGATATCATGCCCCTATGATTTACAGTATCCTCTACTGGAGGTAGGCGAGTCAACATCGGTGTCACTGGAGAGAAAAAGCAGCGAGAGGAGGGCGTGCTGCTCTATTGGCCTTCAAATTGAATGTTAACGAGACACGCATCTCCTAATTAACGCGGAGCAGAACAGGAACGTCACCGCAGGAGGGAGTGGAGGCCAAGGAGAGGGCAGCACCAGCAGCCATGTAATCACACTACTGCTGAACTGAGAGGAGCGTGACAAGTGGGCGCCATGCCAACTGGGAAACACATGCACCCTGTAAACAAACAGTGTGTAACCTGCACATGCACATATGAAGGGCCGTGTAGGCCAACAGTCAAACTAACCTCGCACACACACTACTGAAAACATCTGGCCTTGCACACGCACTACTGAAATACCAGAGGTGGGAGTAAGTCCTACATGTGCAAGTCATGAGCAAGTCTCAAGTCTTGACCTACAAGTATCAAGCAAGTCCCAAGTCACTGTGGTGAGAGTCAAGCAAGTCAAGTCAAGTCATTGCTCAGGTCAAGCAAGTCAAGTCAAGTCATTGCTCAGGTCAAGCAAGTAAAGTCAAGTCATACAAAATTCTGATGAATAAGCCCAGTTTCCGCATTTAAATCAGTGGTTATGAAAATGGATTCAACCCACACTATGATCTTCATTACATACACAGTTAATCATTTGAAATCTAATTTAGACCGATGACAATCATATTAGATTCATATTAACCCTAGAGCTGCAGACAATATAGCTAGGACTCAATCAAAAAGTCTGTTCAAAAAGGCAGAATTCCAGGTAAGAAAATCATATATGGCATTTGCCATTATACATATTTAATTTAAATGTCTGTTAACACTAGAACCGCCAACAGCGTCAGCACCTACATAGATATCATTTTCAAATCATTTCATTTGTTCCTCTTCATGATTTCCTTATAAACTAAGTAGGACGATTTAAAACTCACTTAATTGGGTTCATTTTGAAATTGCTTCAGTTTATCATCATAACAGATCAAAAAGTTCAGATTCATTTTACAATAAATCAAGGAATGATGCACTTCTACAAACAAAAACAACATAATTAAAACATTTAAACAAACTACTAAAAGTAGATGAACTACATTATTCAGAAGTTTACAGTAACTTCTGATAATAACACAGGGGAAATAAACGAGGCATCTCTTTTCCTCTCTCTCGCTCTCTCCCTCTCTCTCTCTCTCTCTCTCTCTCTCTCTCTCTCCCTCTCCTGACAGCCCGTCAGTATCGTCAAAATGAATCCCTTGGCGGTTATAGTGTTCATTTACCGTTTTGTCTTCTCTTTGCAATGCTTAATCGATTTGAAACCAAGTCTAACGTAGCTTAAACTTAACGTTAGCTTTCTAGCTAACACAACACATGCACATACCTTTCTCTGTGGGTTTTTTTGTAGTGACGAATGAAGTTGGATGTTGTGGTGGTCGTGTCACTGATCTTTATGCTGCAGACCCTGCATACCGCTGTTCTCTTCTTATTACCGTCATCGACAAAATAATCCTTGAATCCAAACTTCACTATTTTTGGAGTAAAGCTAGCCGCTGCCATGTTAACTGACACTCCTGACTTCTAGTGGGTTGCCAGGTTTGCGCGCATGGCGCTATAATCACGTTTTTCGAAAAAACTAAACGTAATATCTCACTACAAAAACAAACGCAAATATTTAATTTTAAACAGTCAAGTCCTTTCAAGTCATCTATCTCAAGCTTAAGTCAAGTCTCAAGTCATGAATACCAAGTCAAAGTCAAGTCAAGTCTTTTATCAATGTTAGTCAAGCAAGTCTCAAGTCAAAAAATATGCGACTCGAGTCCCCACCTCTGTGAAATACTCTCACATTCACTAGTGAACACCTCACACACACACAACTGAAAATTAAACCTCACACACTTACTACTGAAAATTAACCTCACACACACACAACTGAAAATTAACCTCACACACACACTATTGAAATACTCTCACATTCACTGAAACATTTTACTGAAAGATTCTCAGTAGGGAATGTGCATGTGTTTCACCTATGTGTGTGAGGGGGATTCTTGCTGTAACGGAAGTCATTGTAATGAAACGGAAGTACCAAACTGCTAGTGGTCGCTCTGCTAGCTCCGTTAGCTCCAGGGTGCTACAGGCATAGGCTACAGGGGCTCAGCTGCTTCGCTGATCCGGAGAACACAACTTGAACTCGGTCGTGTTTGTTGTGTTGATGCCTGGTGGAGTATTCTTCATTGAAATATCAGACTTATCTTATGGCTCTGCGGTTAAAACAGACCGTCCATGAATGCAGTTTCTTCGGTAAGTGAAATTCAAGCACTTTCTTACTGGTGTTTTTATTCCAACCTGATCTCACCAGAATATGTCAAAAAGCTGCTGTGTCGTTTATTGCACCTCAAACATTAAAACAAATCCAGAGTTACGTGTTTCTGTACTTCCTCTAAGAAGAAAGGACAGTAACAGAAGATCTCTGTGGCTTCAGGCTTGATCTCGAGATGTGCGAAATACACACACACATGTATTTTTTGTCCTCGGCTGCCCCGTAGTTTCAGAGCGGATCGAGTTTAAAGGTGAGGTGTCATGCTATTCCGGTTATTACCCGTCCCCTTGTGTGTTATGAAGGTTTGTCTGCATGTAAACGGTGTGCAGAGTCAAAACCCTCAAAGTACACCCTGTAGTGAGTACAACTCTAAAACAGCAAATCCCTCCCCTAAACGGCTTGTTGGAGATACGTCATTGTCCATTTTTTACTTCCTGGGTGCTCCTACGACACAGCACCCAGTAGCCACGCCCAGAGCTACGCCCAGAGCTACGTCCCCAAAGCTACGCCCAGAGCTATGCCTGTAGCACCCTCTGCCAGCCTATATACTGTTGGAATCTCAGGTTCAGTTCAAAACTGTATCCAGTCATGCCAACGAGGGTCTGCTTCCTGTCTTGTGAGGGGAAATGTTCAACACATGCCTTACCGAGGGCAGGACGAAGTCAGTGGTTGACATTCCTTTTTAACACTGTTCCTTCAGATGTTGGAGCCGGTATTTTACTGTGTGTGCGGCATTTCACAGAGAATAGCTTCACAAAACATGGAGGATTCATACCGGATATATACAGCGTAGGACACTGAAGGACGATGCTGTTCCTACTTTGTTTGGACCAGCGGGAGATTCGGGTACCCAACCTGTAAGTATTCATTGTTGTTTGTGTATTCATGATGTTTAAAACAAGCAAGCTATATCTACCACAACTGTGAAAATGGGTAAACGTTTTTTGGGGTGCTGAGCCATTGACACAGTGCTAACTGGGCTAACTCAGTTGCTAACGTTTACATATATAAACTACAATGTCAGCAGATGGCTTTACATGTTTGTCATGGCAGGATAATGTCTGCATTCACACACGGAATACTCATACAGTATACTCCGGGTGATTTCCCTTACGGCCAGTACATTATATGTGGTTTTCCTCCGAGCTGCGACGCAGCTCTGTGCATGCTAACGAGGCTAGCTATACATGCTCGGCGAAAACATTGTTTTCATGCCAGCTACAACGAATGACCGAACGTAGCAGACTACTGTATAAGATTGCAATTGTAAACACGTTATTGCTAGCCTAATATGAACCACTAGCTTTTGTTCATAGTGGTTTTATTACACTACATTAGTTGCCTTTTCTCCGAGCTAAACCAGAAAGCTAGGTTAGCATATTAGCTGGCAAGCTAACGGTGTTGAGATACACACTGCTACCACAAGTCCACAACTACTACTAACGAATCTAAAACAACTGCGTTTCTATTATATAATATTTTGTGATTTGCATTTGATTTCATCCAGCCAGATCAGGAAACTCCTGGTGTATCTGGCGGACAATACATGATCCAGCCGGGATGACCACTCTGATGCCTCAGCCCCGGTGTAGCTTGCAAGACGGCGGGGAGGAATGGATGATATACCGTGTATATATAAATACAAATGAATACAAATAAAATAAAAGAAGCCTCCTGTGACAAGCTATAAAGTAGATTTTATAGAATAAAAGCTCACTGCTGGACGTTGTAGAAATGCGTGTGTGCACCACGACAAAGGAGCCTCATTCACTTTACATTGGGGTTGTTTGCGTGGTGCAGACACGTAAATGTAGCAGAGTTCGTGACTCCACCACGCACTGCGGTGTTAAGGAGTCGTGGTGGAGTCACGCATTCTGGTGAGATCAGGTTGCTTTATTCAGCTAAGCTACATCTGTGCTAACGATGCTATCCGTAGCATCCAAGTTATAATAGAGAAGTGTAAAACATTAAGAAGGATTATACTGTAGAACAAAAGGCTTCTGTATGAGGTTGGTATAATAAGGTCAACATTAGTTAGTTTGCTAGTTAGGTTACTGTATGCATTGATATTGTTAATTTTAAATAGCTATGCTCGACGATGCAGACAGCTAGCGTCACAGTAGTGTTGAAGAGCAGAGTACTGTATATGAGATTAACCTCACTATAAGATCTGTGTATCTGAAAAATATGAATCCCACATTTCCAGTTGGTTCCAGAAATAACGTTAAGATAGTTATTGCAATATGGTTTGTTGAGCTGGAGTTAATTATTGGAGCTTAGCCTACTGGTTAACGTTTGTCATATTAAACGAACCAACCCAAACCTTGTTGTTTTTATTAATATTATTACCAATACTTACTTAGCATTTTATTATCATTACACTGGAGAAAACGACTTATTGTGGCAGCAGAACGTGAACATGTAACTTAATGCCTGCATTTAACGACGAAAGCGTAGTCAATGCGTTAGTGACAAGGAAATGATTATTTTAAATATTAGATAAGACGTTATGTGTGATTCTGTGACAATTAAGCTTATTAATTGCATTACATTTGTTAAAGATGTTTGTCTTTTACCCTTACGTGTGTGTTACACATTTATGTGAATATGGCATAGGACATATATTTAATTCGACTGTCTCATGAAAACGATTCCAAAATAACAGTAAAATAAAAAGGACCCCAACTAGACAATAATATACAATCCAACTGATAAGATCCGCTAAGTACTGTGATATCCAGCATTTTTTTAAGGATAACAACAACATTATCACATGACGTTTGCCTGTTAAAAAGTCTGTGACCAACACATGTTACTTTACATATATATATATATATATATATATATTAGGGATGGGAATTTGAAAGCAAATGTATATTCGAATATTCGACCCCCCAAAAAACGGTTAGCCGGTAGACCGAAATGTACATATCCTATATTTAAAAAAAAACTGGGTAACATTTTTTTTTCAATAACTTTTATAAATAAATAAATACATGTTCAAATAAGTATAGAAACCAAGTCGAATTTGTCACATTCATTGAAATGGTGATCACAGTTTGACAGCTATAGGCCTACAGCTTTCATGTGCGGAGGCGATTCACGCCCAGCTGTAGAGAAGACCCTCTCAGCTGGAGCGGAGGTTGCGGGTATAGCAAGGTATAGCATGTATATATAAGTTTAATTTGGCATAGTTTGCACTCTACACCGCACTCACTAACCTGGTTGAAATATTTCCACACATTACTCCTTTTTGACGCCATGTCTGTTGTGTAGGACTCTTCTTAGAGTGTAAATAATTACCGGACTATGACTGGTAAAATATGTTGAATACCGGCAAAACTAAATCTCTCCTGTCAAAATGTCTATGTACTTTGCCGCCACACACGGTTGCCAAGCAGCACTTATTGTTGTTTAGGCTGGCCCCTCATGTGTCGCTAGTGTTGACAGGGGGCGGGGGAGCACGCTCATGAACTGTTAGCGCCGGATTCTGATACTGTTCATTCATAAACTGATTATCTTTGTAGTACAAAGTGATGAATTAAAAAAAAACACTCTATAAATCCATGCTAAATTGGACCTTCTGTTTTCTTCTTCTTCTTTAATGGTAGAGTAGAGGAGAATTATCGCCACCTACTGTATCACTGCAGCATTGTTCTTTGTTACTTCCGTTTCATTACAATGACTTCCGTTACAGCAAGAATTCCCCTCACACACATAGGTGAAACACATGCACATTCCCTACTGAGAACCTTTCAGTAAAATGTTTTCAGGAGTGTGTGTGTGTGTGTAAGGTTTTCAGTAGTGAATGTTAGAGTATTTCAGGAGTATGTGTGTGAGGTTAATTTTCTGGTGTGTGTGTGGGGGGTTTAATTTTCAGTTGTGTGTGTGTGAGGTGTTCACTAGTGAATGTGAGAGTATTTCAGTAGTGTGTGTGTGAGGTTTAATTTTCAGTTGTGTGTGTGTGAGGTGTTCACTACTGAATGTGAGAGTATTTCAGTAGTGTGTGTGCAAGGCCAGATGTTTTCAGTAGTCTGTGTGCGAGGTTAGTTTGAATGTTGGCCTACACGGCCCCTCATATGCATATGTTGTCATTGCACACTCTAGTCCCACCTTTAAGTACCTTCTCTTCGTTAGTCTATTCAGCTGGAACCACTTCATCCACATCACAATGGAGATCTAAACACAGCTCTGTGACTCACCGCTGTGTATTTGGTACAATGTGTTTATTTGTATACTCAATCCAAATGTATTTTCAGCATGTGACACTTTTTGCTGGTTCAGAACATCGTGTGACCAAATGTGTGGCATACTTGTTGTTATTGAGTCTGATTAAGGCAGGCTAGCTGTTTCCCCTGCTTTCAGTCTTGATGCTAAGCTAATCTTTTTACAGTAGTGCAAAGATATGGATACTGGGCCGTCTTCCCAACATTATTTTTACTGTAATTTGAGATTAGATTAATTGAGTTTAGATGAATTGTAAAGTTACAGTTAAATTGACAAATGTACTAGTATTTATGTTTTCTACATCTATATTTTGATCTGTTTGAATTGTTAGTCTGATAGGAAATGTTGATTGTTTGTTGATTATTACGTGTGTACCTGTCCGAAGACGGCAGATGGAAATGAGCTTTTAGCTATTATCTGTCATATATCTGTCTTCCTTTTTGAGAAAAAATTAAATTGTATGCATGGTCCTTGTTCTATAAAGATAAAATAACATTTAATAACAATCGTCTTCTGGCTCTATCTTTAGAAATAGTGGACAGACACCAAATGGGTATAAATCCTGTTAAGAACATTGCCCAAATTGCCTTTATTGCAAGAAAAGAACAATTCACTCTTTCTTTAATTGTTTCTCAAGTTTTTTCCCAACTTCTATCAGGAGGTGAGTCTCCTGTCTTAGAGTGTTTTTGAATTCACCATCAAGGTCACGACCCTGCTTGCAGCAGCACTGCCATGTGCTTACATTACAAGACATAAATAAAGTGGGCGTAATGTCCCTGATTTATTGCACACCTCAGGACCTGCTGCAGCTCTGGCCTACCTTTGCAGAAGTAGCTCTTGCGGATGATGTCCAGGTGCTTGGGCCTGTCGTCCATGGTGAAGTAGCGCTGGTGGAGGATGTCCGGGGCTCGGAGCAGATCTCTGGGCCCGGAGGGCTTCACCTGCTCCGCCTTCAGGGCGATGGCCTGCTCCAGCAGGCCCAAGTTCCCTCGGGTTATGTCGAACATCTCCGACTCGTCCGTCACGGTGGAGCGCTGTGATAGGCTGTCATCGTCGAGCTCGTCGTCCCCGTCCACGTCATCGAAGTCCCTCTCGGACCTGTCTGAGCGCACCTCGATGACGTCAGGGGAGACGGAGGAGCCGGCTTTGTGGATCTTAAAGTTCTGGCCTCTGAGGTTGGGAAAGAAGTCCTCCAGTGGACTGGCCCTGTGCGAGCTGAAGCTCAGAGGAGGGCTCTGCTTGTAGCTCTGAGGCGGGCTGGGTTTGTGAGAGTCGTACTTGAGGGGACTGTGGGAGTTGTAGTTCTGGGGGGGACTGGCCCTGTGTGAGTTGTAGTCGTGCAGCAAACTGTGGTGTTCAGCCTCTGAGTGAGTTCCCTGAGTGGCGGCGGTGCTGGTGATGGTGCGGATTGGCACATCAGGAATGGGCATAATTTGGTTCACCTCCCTGTGGTGCTCCTCTTCCTCTTTCTCCTCCTCCTCTTCTGCCGCTGGAATGCCCTGACTTTGCTGTGCTGGAGCTGCCATATTTTCCTCCTCCTCCTCCTCCTCCTCCTCCTCCTCCTCCTCCTCCTCCTC
>CALSBZ010038507.1:5212-16422 GCA_943591055.1 Gobionotothen gibberifrons | reverse complement strand
ACACATAATGCATGAATGCATGTGGCATCAAGCCGGGAGAACATAATATTGTATGTCGTACATCAACCCTGGCCTATATCCTGTTACTATGAGTGATAAGGATCAGCCGCGAGCCGCTGTAATTTCCCCTGCTCGGCTCTGCTCTCCAGTCGTCATCATCATCATCATCATCATCATCATCAGCCCCCCCGCTCCTCTCAGGCAGGTTGCTATGACCCCTCAGGACGGCTCATTTCGATTCTCATTAACTTCCCCCAGCAATTGCCCTTTATTACTCCAATTATCCTTATTATTAATTTCACTTATTAAAAAACGCTGCATTTGCATTTCAAATCAGGCGCTCTGGCCTCCCTACTGTTTTTTTTTTCTTTTAACCAAAGGCTTTTTTTTTCTGGAGTGCTGAGCTCAGATCGATACTCAGAGGTGAAGTGAGACAAAATGAGGGAGGATACAAATATGGTTTGGGAGGGGAGAGAAAGGAGCACAGTGGGCTTCATGGCCCTGAAAGCTGCCGCCTGGATCCTTCCATTGAAAGAGATCAGACCCCTTTCAATGCTGCTACTGTATGTGTTCATAGCAGGAAACGGCAAAAGGCTGTGAGAAACCAAGAGCAACCTGTCGGAGGGACTGACCATGAGCGGAGATGATCAAATATAAAAACATATCATCGAGATGCACCAATAGTGAGTCTACAAGTGCCGGGAGGTGCACATCAAATAACTTTATGAAAGGAATTTGCACAAAGATGAAGGTGTTTTCTTACCTCAGCTCTTGTCCTACAAGCTCAATAGGAACTGGGAAAGGGGGAGACAAATAGGGGGGGAGGAGAAGAAAGGAACAGGGAGGGAGAAGAAAGGTGAACGACTGCTCAGAAAGCTAAAAAAACTCAGATCAATAAATCACAAATGCATACGAATCCCATGAGGCTTCCTCACAGAGCTTACACAGTGCTGAGTGCATGATCAGGAGGAACACACACACACACACACACACACACACACACACACACACACACACACACACACACACACATGGAGGAAGACACACTAACATGCACATACATATGCACACACATGGTGATCTGCACTCTTCTTTACTTATTGTAGTTGCTGATGTGAGAGAAACTGGATTGAACTTTAAGTTTGTGACTAGGCGATGGTGACTCAGGGGGAAATGGACATCCACCAATCAGAGGGTCAGTGGTGTGATCTCTAGGCCCTGAACATGTCCAAGTGTCCTTGGGCAAGATACTGAACCCCAAATGGCCTGTTCTGTTACAGCTAAGTTTAGTGTTGTTTGCATCTTCTGGGCTATTCTTTGTGCGCCTGGTCGTGGTCCCTTTAAGAATCAGGATGACATCATCAGATGGGTGTGTCAGGTGATCATTAGAGAGGAAATAGGCAAAGCAATGTGCTATTGTTTGTAATCCAGCTACATCTGCATACGTCTTCATGCCTTTGACCGCATCGTATGTACCTATTGTTTATGGTTATGTTGTTAACAATTACAGATGATTATTTTTAGAAAATATTGTATTCTGTGGTGTTTAATGCTGGAGATCTTCCGAGTTGTCTCAATATTGTACAAGGTTAATGCAAGGAGAGTTAAATGAATACATTTACAAATGGTTGATTAGATGTTTGAAATATGATGCCATGTATAACTGTTTAATTTCTAGAATTACAATAAATACATTAAAAAGCTTACAGTAAATATAACGAGGCAATTCAATTCATGTTAAAGCTGTGTTGATTTATATACATTGTGCATATTTGTGCATGGAAAAATGATCATAGAATTGATTATATTTTGTCTTGTTTATTTGAGTTTCACGCCATCCTTATACCAATACACCTGTGGGCAAAGGATGCAGGTCTTCAGAGTCTTGGTGTGTAAGCTATACACTACATATACCGGGGACTGGAGGCTTGTCGTGTGTGTATGTTTCTTTGGATAAAAGCTAAATGACATGTAAAGTGTGTTTAACCCTTAGATGATGTCTGTGTTCTTGGGGATACAGTGATTACTGTGTCCATGTGTAATGTGGATCTCATAACAGAGTATTATGGCTGTAACGACAGTGTGACATGGGTGTAATAATGGTGTAATAATGGTGTAATAATGGTGTAAAATGGGTGTAATAACCACGTAATATTGGCTTTATGTAGAAAATACCAATCAATTAATGTTACATAATATTTCTATGTGATTGTCCATTTAAGGGTTAAACTTTAAGCACTTTGAGCAGACTTGTTGGAGAGAAACGCCACTCACCTCTGATTCCTTTGGACCGAGTGCGGGTTCGCTTGTCGTCCCCTTCTACACTCATCTGCAGAGGGAGAGGAGGAGGAGGAAGAGGAGGAGGAGAGCGATAGAAGGAGAGGACAAAAAAGGAAGAGAGAGGCCATCAGTGATCATTTTCTCAATGCCCCCCCCCCCCCCCCACACACACACACATCCACAGGTAAGTGTCTTCCCTGGGCTTCAGAAGGACTGCTATGATAACCCTCACTCACTGTGTTCCCTCTGAAGCACACCAAAGGTAACGCTGAGAGACGATCATATCTTCAATCCTCGCAGAAACATCGCTCCCTCACCCGCAGTTATCTCCCACCACCACCAAGACAAACCCCACACACACTCCACCGGAGGAGGGACAGGAATAAACGGTAATGGAAGGGAAAACAAACGCTATTGTGCAAACTACTTCTCCTCCTCGCCCTCACACACCTCCCATCACTCTCCCTGTCATTTCCTGCACCTGAATGGTACACATGATTGTACACTGTGCCAAGGCAACAGGCAGGCCCTCTGTTTACAGGGGCCACGGCCCCTGTAAACAGTATAATAGTAATAAAGCAAAAACACACAGGCTGCTAAAAAGCCAACGTAATAACCCTTTTAAGAAGATGTGTGTGTGTGCGTGTGTGTGTGTGTGTGTGTGTGTGTGTGTGTGTGTGTGTGTGTGTGTGTGCGAGGCAGCAGGGTTAACACCTGCTCCTTTGTGGTTTAAAAGCGGAGCCAGGAGTAAGCAGCAGGCACCACACACACACACACACACACACACACACACACACACACACACACTGACCCCCGGCCACTCATCTATCGCTCGGTGCTGCTCTCAGTGCACTCTAAAGCTATCAGATGCTTTTTAGACACAATGGAGCCATTAGCTTTGATTACTGGACTTTTTTCCCCTAAATTGCAGGTCTCCCCCTTTTCTCTCTTCTTTCTCACTTCCTCCCTCCCCCAAACTTCCCCCCCCCCCTCCCTCCCCCAAGTTGCCTACACCTCCCCTCTCCTTGCCCGGGCACTTTGCTGCTTTGTTACTTCTCTGTAAGTTGGCAGGGCCACAGTGGGACTCAAACACAGGGGCCCTGTCTCTCTTCTTCTTCTTCTGCCCCCCCCCCCCTCTCTTTGGCAGTGCCCCTTTCCTGCTAATAGACTACTTATGAAAAGAAGGAGGGAGAGAGGGATGAGAGGAAGATGAAGCACGCTGTTGTTGTTGTTGTTTTTAAGGGCTTTTTTCCCCTCCCCTGAGGAGGGTGCGCTTCATTCATTAGTCTAGTGTTTGTCCGGAGGTACAGGTGCAGAAACAAGCCCCTCCCCTCCTTTGCGGCTCTCCCCTCTCTTTTTCTCTCCTCTCCTGCTTTTTGATCAAACTGTGTTCATGTAGAAGTCGTGCAACAAGCGGCACCTGGGGGGGGGGGACTCACAGTGTGAAGGGGAGCGGGTGAGTGTACGCTGAAGAGTGTGTGTGTGTGTGTGTGTGTGTGTGTGTGTGTGTGTGTGTGTGTGTGTGTGTGTGTGTGTGTGTGTGTGTGTGTGTTCTCCTCTTTACACAAGTGCCTGTGTGTAGTTCAACGTCCATTTCCCTACACTCCAATGTCCAATGGTTTGCAGGCATGTTAAATTCAGCTGCAGTGGAATAAGTGAGGACATACGTTTAAATCAAGTATTTAACTTATGCTACTTTATTCTTTTACTCCACTGCATTTCTGAGGGAAATATTGCACTTTTTAGTATTAAACATATAAACATGAACTATTCTGATTTGAGAGCAGCCCTACATGAAGAAGTAAAACAAATAATGATTGATGAGTAGCTCATATACAATGGAAACATATCCACATCAGCTGTAACATCTGAACACACAAGGATATGCTCAAAGTTGGTACATTTAAAAAATATATTCATATATTTATATTTTATATAGTTCTTCAAAGGATTGAGAAAATAGCGCTATTGGTCAATGTGATGGCTCTTGAATCTTTTGAAACTATGCCAGTTTGATGCATTATAACTGCTTGTCTTTGTACTTGATATCGTGCTAACTTTTTGGTACCATGTTTGTGTCCTTGTATTGTTTGTGCATAGTGTTGCGGCCATGGTAACATCATTGCAAGGTCACTCTTGACAAAGAGATTTGAGCCAAAGATAACAAAAGTGGGTCTGCAGATACACAACATATCTTTCTGCACCACTATAACTAGATGTTTCCATTATAAATACAAGTGTGTGTGTGTGTGTGTGTGTGTATGTGTGTGTGTGTGTGTGTGTGTGTGTGTGTGTGTGTGTGTGTGTTCCTCCCTCATGAATAGATGATACACTCCTCTGCTGCTCCTGTACTTTCTCCTCCTCCTTCATTTGCCTCCTTCCTTATATTGATAGTCGTCGGATGAATCCAAACCTGGACTGAAAAGGGCCCCTATTGCTTTCATGTTTGCGTAACCATAGTTACGCACATTTAAATAGGTAAGCACATCTGAGTTCTCCTCTTTTTCCGTTGCCTTTTCTCAATTTCAGCTCATTAAATTTGTATGAACACAAAGTCACCGCGAGTGAATCTGGATTTTCATAATCTCTTTCAAAGGCTCCAAACTTGTCCTTTACCTTGTTGTCTTTGAATTAGACTCCTTGAACAGTGTATGTACGTGGGCCTACACACGACCTTTACAGAGCGGAGAGAGGAGGGGAGTGTCCTCCATGTGTGTCTCTGGCTTTAACTAGTGTGAAATGTAGTGTGCAGCAGCAGAAGAAGAAGGGGGAGGAGGAAGACATGGCTCATCCCTACAGGCTGCATTGTACATTATCAATGCTGTACTTGTTTGTGTGCGGGGGTCCGCTCTGCATCCTGACTGTAAATGTCTGGCTGGGGGCTATGACTTCAGAGAGAAGGTCACCCTCCGTCCCCCGATGCACATAAATGACTCTTTTATTCATTTGCAGGTTTACAGGAGTCGATGAGGAGAGGAGGGGGGGGGGGTTTAAGGTGGAGGGCAAGGAGTCGGAGAGGAGACGGACACCTCCCAAAATGACAGGCGGACAGCGACTGCCAATCAGCTGATTCTTATTATCCATCCATGTGCTCCACAGGCGGAGCACGCTGCAGCCTCCATGTTGGATCACATGCGGCCAGCCCTTCCACAGTTTCACTTTAATAATTCACACAAGGCAGGGCGGAGCATCGAGGGGGAGGGGGAGGGGGGGGGGGTGGTTTCTCACTTCATATGCAAAAAGACTGTGACTGCATAATGGGTCAGATGTGTGCTGACAGAGGTTTGCCATTTACACTGTGACTCATCCTGATTCCTGTCCAACACTACGCGTCTATTCATCTACCATCCAGCCGCGCTCATCCATCTCACTTTGCTACAAAAAGATAATAAGAAGGTTTGTGAGGGGGGGGGGGGGCAACACTTGATGACGTGTTTGAAACCTCCCTCTCCTCCGCTCCCTCAGCAGCAGAAATCAAACCAAATCAATAAAAGTCATCTCTTCAGATGAACCCGAGCCATCACGGGGAAGCAAAACTACTTTTACTGGGCCCGGGGGAAAAGAACCCCAACCCCCGCCTCTCCACCCCCACTCCTCAATCCCTCCATCTCTTTGTTGAGTGTCACATGCTCGGCTGTGATGCACGGGGGGGAGAACAAGCAGCAGATGTTTTCAGAAAGGAGAAATAACCTTGGTAATTTGGGTCAGAAGTTTGAGAAGAGGAGAGACTGAGTGTTTCTCTACTCTGCCGATAAGGAGGAATATCACGGAGCAGAAAAGTATGAGCAGCTCAAGGACATCCTTTTGAGCTTTTGATTGTGTTTCACTACAAAAAAAGAAAAAGAATCCAGTGAAGTGAACTCAGCAGCGGGAAAACGCTGAGCTGTGCCACGCTAAGCTTAACTAAACTGAACTAAGCTGAGGCAGAGGATGGGCAGGGCCGGGCGGGAGACTTGATGTGCTGTTTGATTCATGTTTTTCTGTCCAGGCACACCCCCCCCCCCCCCCCCTCCCCACACACACACACAAGCACACACAGCCTGCCTCTTTTCTTCATCCTCCCCTCCCTCTGCCTCCACCCTTTTTTACTTTCCCCGCTGAGTTAGGGATTGGGGAAATGCCCAGGAAGCAGAATCATGTTGGAAGGGTGTGGTGGAGAGGGATGGAGAGGGGGAGGGGCTGCAGGGCCTTGTCACTCACCATGATTGGTCGACGGCTCTGCAGTCTCTGGGAGGCCTGGCAGCGGCTGCTGGTCCTCTCGCCTCGTGTCCACCGCTGGTTCACCAGCTCACCCCGGAACTCATTCTCTATAAAGACGGAGGAAGAGAGTTGTCATGAGAAATCAACAGAATCAGCACCGGTTTGGATACAGGGAGCCGGGGGGGGGGGGGGCTACTTTGAGGGAAGGTCAGGGCACTCGAGCATGCTGCAGACACTCCTTTATTAACTAAAGGCACAGTGTGTATGCACACACACACACACACACACACACACACACACACACACACACACAGGCATGGTTAAGTGCCCCAGCTGGGGTCCCTGTCAGTCTGCTATTAGAATCAATCAAATGTGCGCATTTTTATCGAGCTTTTCAGGGTGCATATATAAGCGAACAGGGGGATGGGTGCTGTGCGAGGAGAGGGGGTGAAGAATGGTCAGTAAATATCATACATAAATCAAGCCTCTATTTTTCTCCCCCTTTTTTTCATCAAGGTAATAGCTCTTCGCTTCATCTTTCTGATCGGCCAGGAGGAACACACTACATCTCCCTTCTCTCACACAAACTGGAGGTGCTAAGCACAAAACACCGTGTTGTACCAACAGTCGAAGTGTTCTGTTTTTTTCCTAACCCTTTTTTCAAGTTCAGAGAGAGTGCAGAGTGTTTTTCTATGACTGCCCAAGGCTGAACTTTTCTGTAAGAATCTGTGAGAATCCCAAACAGCGGATGTCGCTCCCTCTCTCTGAGCTGCTTCAGTGAAACACATCCTAGCCTTTAGCTCTCACCTTTCTGTGGATGTGCAGCAGGCAGCAGAACGCAGTGAAAGAGCCAGTGGCCTTGAGTTTACACTGACTCCTCTCTCTGTATGGGCCACCTTTCTGCCTGTCCTCAACAGACGTCTCAGAGGAAATACAGAAAGGAAGGGGTCAGCGCACTCTGAGTCCACTCTATTCAAAATGTCAATTAAAGCGGCAATACTGTGGAGGATTCATCAGAAGTCACAATTAATACAGTGTGAATTCAAGAGAACAAATTATAATTATAATTCTCAAACTGAATGATTCCAATGAAGCTATATAAGCTAATAACCTGAAGAGGCAACACAACTTGGCCTGTGCAGGAAGAGATTCCACTGATTCTCTAACACACTGACAACACATTCAATTGAATGTATACAAAAAGTACACATAGTTGTATTAGGTTAGTTTGAAGCAATAATATTAAGTTCAACTTTATATTATTGCTTCCAACTAACCTAATACAGTTACATACATCTGTTGACATAATACATTTAGTTAAAGTAAAGGTTTCAGTTCTTCAGTGCATCATGTTCACACACAGCTCACACTGTCCTGCACGTGAACCCACAGCAGCAACGTGCACACTACAAGCAAACAGATAACAAAAGACTGCTTGTGCGTATCTGAGGGGTCCCAATGCAGAGCAGCCCCCCACCCTCAATCTCCATCTCCATCAAACGACCCCCCCCCCCTCCACGCCCCTCTGTACTCTCCCCATTACGTGCAAACCTCGGCAAAGCCCAGGCAGCACTCTTTGCAAAATGCTTGTTTATCAACTTCCACTCCGCCCTCAGGAAAAGTGTTTACAGCAGCAGTCCTGATCGACTGCATCCCCATCTCTCCGTCTGCACACATCTTTCTTTCTCCCTCTCTCCTCTTTTCAAGTGAGCATCCGTCCTGTATTGTTAGTTTGGGGGCCAAGGAGCTGAGAGCCCTTCCTAAATGCCAAATATATAACAGTAGTGCAGTATTAGGACACGCTGCCTCAGGCCATGTGTCAGCATTCTCACTTTGTTCAGACAGACAGAAACACACCAGGACATCTTGAACTGCGAGAGGTATCTCATTTCTGAGCCTGTAATTAATCACAGAGAAAGGTTGCTAATGCACCTTTCTCTACTTTCATCTGTTGTTTCATTTGAAAAGCTGAACATCTGGATGCTCCGCAGATGAAAAAAGAAACATTAAAAGTAATTTCTGCTCAGGATATGTGCACGCATATTCTTTGATCAGATGCTGCTCAATCGCACCTAAAAGACTCGCAGCTCATTATTTTGCAGTGAAAATTGGAGGAGTACGAGACAATTAGCCGTTCACCGGGGAGGTTCGGATCATCACAAGTGGGTGAAGGGGGAGATGAATACAGATTGAATGGATTTAAATATCTACTATTTTACTACCAATATTCCGTGTTTTAAAAAAAATCTTTAAATCTAGAAACCTGTCCTGTTTTCTGAAAGAGAAACCCCACAATGAATCGACGCGTGGATGAATTGATACGAAAAAAATCTTTTACCAGGAAACAAAGTTGATTAATACCATTATGGGCACGCAGCTTACAATGGGGCAAAGAGGCCTAAACCCATAGTTAGATGAAATGCCAGGGTGGACTGTCTGTAACAGTATTAGTGTACAGCATGGCCAGCTGCACCCGCTCCTGTTAAGCAGGATTTAGAGACAACTTAGTGTGATTACAGAGAGCAGGGAGCACACAGAAATCAAAAGTTGTGCAGCGGGACGCTCGTGTTACTCAATGCTGTGTCACTGGGTTAAAAAAAGTAACCAGATTATCTGCAGGCAGATGTGAACATAGTTTCAGATAAGCAGAAAAATAGAAATCAGATTTATTTAAAACCTTCACTTAAATGTTCACGCTAGGAGAAATAAAGCAGAGCGGATGTAACTAAAGTGTTTTGTCAGGGTGGGTGGGGTGATTTGATCAGTTATGGGACGGGAGGTTATGGGCGGGGGTGTGGAAGGGAAGGCGGCGCCATGGTAACCAGCTTTTGCAGGAGCTCCCCTGAGGGCCAGCCTGACCTCAGCATCTGAGAAACAAACGGATCTCTGCTGCGTATATAAAACATACCTCCAACTGGAGTGAGAGCACCTGAAGGCTGCAGCTGCACTCTGTCATGTTCTGCATATTTCCTGCCCACTGGAAAATGTATGCACATTTAGACTTACTTTTTAATTAATTCTGATTTATTTATTCCCCTTGTAATGCATGGCATGAAATTAATTATTTCCAGGCTTTCATTTGAAATGCTCGTCTCTATTGAAAGGGGCCAGCCCTGACCTTTGCTTGTCTCTCTCAGATTTCTGATAGGCTTTGAATGACGAGGGTGCAATTTGGCCCCAGCTGCTCCTCCAACATGTTTATTGCGCTCCCTCCTCCGGCACCTGCTGTCCTCACCACGGGCCATTCAGCCCTTCATAAATAGAGACGTTTCCTCCTATCACGGTAACTACAATAAAACAGAAGCAAGTTGATTTGAGGGCCGGTGCTGCATGCAGCTCCTCACTCTGTAGTTACTGACAGCATAAGGCACCAATAACCTCATTCTCTAACCCCCTGGAGCTAGGCTACATTTCACAGGAAAAGTAAACAGAAGAAAAACAATAGGTGTTTATCATCTCTGCATATGATGCTTTCAATCTGAGCTCAGTGTTCGTTATGCATTAAGCCAACAATAGACTTTAAAGGGTCCTTCTGTGCATTTTCATTCATAATGTTTAATTTTTTTTTAACTCCACAGCGTAACAGATGTCTGTTATTTACATTCTAAGACCACCGCACTGAAATAAAAATGAAACATTTACTTTAATTAAATGTATTATATCAACAAATTACACATAACTGTATAAGGTCAAGTTTAAAGCAATAATATTAGGTTTAGATAAAAAATATCCGGTTAAACTTGAACTAACCTAATACAGTTATGTGAAATCTGTTGTCATACTACATTTAATTAAAGTCAACTTTTCAGTATCGCTGTGACTAAAAGCCAAAAATCTTGCCGGGTTCCCGGAAAAGCATGTATTTATCAACTAAAATACATTTCCCCTTCAAAACACAGTCTCGCAGTTTGTGAAGAGAGCCTTTCAGTTATGGAAGTAAAGTCCTCCCTGCTGGATGATGTTCTCACATCTAAACTCACAGCTGAAGTTTCTCAGCAGCAGTGTTCGGCTGCTACAACAACTTGAGGGTGACATAACAGCGAGTATCATCCCTCATCTCTTTCCTCCATCTTAGGACGCAGGTGCTCTGACAGACCGCGAGGCGCACACACAGCACATTACGTGGCCATCTAAGCAAAGCAGAAAGGACGGGAGGGGGGGACGGGGGGGGAATTGATACAAAAAAAACCCCACAACGCACAGGCTCACATTGTGCACCGGGAGAATCGCACTCCGACATCGGGCTCAATGTGCAGCTCGGGCGCGCGGTTCATTCTGCGCACTTTATTATCTGCGCAGCGCAAACAGCGGCTGACATTTGAAGAGAGCATCTCTGTTCTTGCTGCAGAGGATCAAATGGCAAAACCCCTCCCTCTCATACACACTCCATCCTTCCATCCATCCATCTGTCCGTGCAGCCACACACACACTCAGGGGAGTCCTGCTCAACGCCCACTGTCATATCGGAATAACACAATCTGGTGCCGAGCTCCAGATAGATATCACACTTTTCTGTGACAACCAGAAAGAGGGGAAACAGTGCGTGCAATGTGCGCGTAGTGAAGAGTACAGTACGAGCTAATTTATTCCTGGATATATAGAAGGTGAAACTAGAGGACAGAGAGAATACACTCAGGTACCACTCTGCACAGCAATAATATATAGTGTAGTGTTTTTCTCCAGCACACACACACACACACACACACACACACACACACACACACACACAC
>CALSBZ010038505.1:0-15026 GCA_943591055.1 Gobionotothen gibberifrons | reverse complement strand
TGTATCATTGGCCAACAATAATTCAAGGTGTATAAGATTGATATATAAATATGTGATTAAATGTCACACTTTAGTTTTTCTTTCTGCAAGTTTAGGAATAAATAATGTGTTTTTTAAAGCACATTTTAAACACACAAAATGTCTTTAATTATGTGTATTTTAGCCAGAAGCAACAAGAAGCACAACCACTTAAAGAAGAGCGGAAGATGACCTGCCAATGGACTTGTCTCAGGATGAACCTCAGCCTAATGTTGTGAGTATTCTGAATGTGGCCAAGACCAGAGAGATGGTCATTGATTTCAGGAGGGTGAGGACGTCTCCTCTACCCCTGTGGATTCTGGGAGAGGATGTGGCTGTTGTGGAGGACTACAAATACCTGGGAGTGCACTTTGACAACGGACTGAACTGGAGGATCAACACTGACGCTGTGTACAAGAAGGGGATGAGCAGACTCTATTTTCTGAGGAAGCTGAGATCCTTCCACGTGTGCAGCAAGATGCTGGAGATCTTCTACCAGTCTGTTGTGGCCAGTGCACTCTTCTTTGCTGCGGTCTGCTGGGGGGGCAGCATAAGAGCTGGTGACACCAGCAGGATCAATAAACTGATCAGGAAAGCTGGGTCTGTCATCGGCATCAAGCTGGACCCCTTTGAAGCTGTGGTGGAGTTGAGGACACTGAACAGGCTGTTGTCCATCATGGATAACCCCACCCATCCTCTCCACCTGCAGCTGGACAGTCAACGGAGCTCCTTCTCCAACAGACTGCTGACAAGGACCGATACAGGAACACATTCCTGCCCACTGCAATAACTCTGTACAATAAATCACCTCTGGCTGGAAGAGAACTCTCTTCTCCATAGTTTCTCTTGAATATAACCACGTTGTACATTTTACACATATATAATCTGTTCAATATTTAATATTTAACATTAATATTCCATATGCCTTATATTCAGTGTTTCCCCTACCATTGTCTTGGAGGGGCGCTGCGCCCCGCCAACGGAGCCCCGCGCCCTCCCTGAAATTCAAGGTGGTAAAAAAAATAAAATTAAAAAATAATTTTTAATTTTTTTTTTTTTATATATATTTATATAGCACCAAATTGCAACTAATCTATATCTACTGTCACTTTTCACATTGAACATGTGCTCTTTCATTAAATAAACTAAATGCTTTCATTTTAAGATGTGAGTTTAGTGTTTTTGACCCTAAGAAACACTGATGCTGCTCTGCTCCAGAGGATTTAAAAAAATACATATCCCAATGCCCCCCCCACCCCCGCCGCTCAGACAGCACCCCCCCAAAGCAGTACATCTAGGGGAAACACTGTGTATATATATATATATATATAATATCCTGTCAAATCCAACATGTATATTTTCCTCTTTATTTTCTTTATTTTTCTTGCTTATTTCTAATTTATTGTAAAATGCCTTGTCCCTTATGCTGCTGTAACTAAAAAATGTTTCCCAAATTGGGATCAATAAAGTACCATCTTATCTTATTTGCATTATTTGATTGAGATGGTGTAAACATATTAAAGGAGTGTTGTTTGAAGTTTGCCAAGTTGTCAATTTACATGGAAATAACTGAAGTAATGCAAAAATGTTTATTGGGGATTGAGAGTAATAAGCCTTTAGTGACAATTTGTATTCACAAAATCGTAAGAGTCATCTTCCTGAATAATTTATTGTGTTTTTTTATTGCCAACCTTTGGGTTTTAATTGCTTGTTGTTAAAACAAAAATAATATATCCACTTTTACATATCTCATGCAAAGGACAGAATAGATTGGGAGGGATTGATGACCTCACCAGGCTGTTACAGGCTTGGCCTGTCACTTTTACCTCATTCACACCAACGCAACTCCTCAATCTGTAAAAGTATTATCAGTATTATTACTGTCAGTGTTTTACTTGCGTGTTCCACTTGCCCGCTCGGGACACTAAACATATTGCTTTAAAAAAAAAAGAAAATTGTCCTGTGGTATTGATATTTTGACTAGCAATTTTGTTAAATTGTTTCGTTTATTAACGCTACAACATAGCGTTTCGTGAGTCGGTTGTCGTTGTTGGGTGAAAAGCAAACAGCTCTTTGCTGCGGAGCACAGCGCGAGCAGGCTCCCGTGAGCGGGAACGCGCTCCTCACAGACTATCGCGCCACCTAACCATTCGCCAACATGTTTTTAATACCAGCGGTAACCGGCCAAGCGCCGGGCAAAAAACTATCTTCAAATAAAAGAAAGTCACCGGAGGAGTTAAAGGAAAGTGACAGGGGGCATGAGAAGAATACCTCATTCACACCAACGCAACTCCGGTTCAAGCTCCGTGCTAGAGCTTTTTAGGTTCAGAACCGGTTCTTCGGTTTAGCTCCGGCTCTTTTCACACAGCCCAGAGTCCGACTGGTGCTGCGTCATTGCGTCATCGTTTGCATCATGACGTAACCATTTGCGTGCCTGCTTCATAAAGCCAAACCGCGCGGAAACCCCTCACAGCTCACGCCGACAACAACAACAATGGATTGTGCTCCAGCTTCCTCTGTATCTAATCGGAAGACCAGATTCCCAATAGGTAGCTGGTCTCTTCAGTGGACCACTGCTGCTTGTTAAGTTTTGTACAAACTGGATAAAACGCCGGCTTTTTGTTGTTGTTCAGGAGTTGATCCCCCCCAAATTTGGAAAAAACGTCCTGTTTTTAGCTTTGGACCACACATTTTCCAGATTATACAATAGGCATTTTAAATAGTTTATATAACATAAGAAATAGCAAGATTTTCTCAAAACCTAAAGAAACACTTAGCCTACTCCTTCAATTCAACATAGACATTTAAAATCTGTAGTTACATTGTTTTTAGTAGACAGACAGAAGAAGAGTCCCTGTAATGTGAACATGAAACGAAAGTACATATTTCAGGTAGGCTTACTAAGGTACATTACTTGAGTAAATTACACAATGATTTTTCAACTATCAGCTTGAACTCTCTCCACAGTAATGACAAATAACTTTCCAACTTACCTCTTGACTGCTAGGATATCCTTCCTGAATAGCATAATACAAACTACATGTCCTCTGGTATTATCTGTCAGATGCAAATAATCTGCTTTTCTGTGAAGCCAATTTATCAGTAGACTTTGTTCTGGCAGTATCTCTCTGATGCAAATAGCCTGCTAAAGCTACCTGAAACAAATGCACTGACATGCTTAAGCCCCCTAACCTGTTAACCCACATTACTGTAGCAAGTACTGTATGTCTACAAAGCATTCCCCTCAGAAAGGCTGGCTTTTTTACATCATTGTTTTGTTTTTTGGTACATGTATAGTTTAAAGTATATCTCTTCGTGACACCAGTGTGTATAATCCCATGCTGTATGGCCTTGATTAGCTGGGAAAAAAATTACATTTACATACTACTCACTACTATTAAAACAACTTTAAATTGCAATTTGATGCAGAACTCCAATTCAGGACTGGCAGGAAGTCGCAAAATAAGTATTTTATTTATAAGGGAAACGCAAAATCTTGGATATAAAATGTAGAGAAAGGTAAAACCTGCGAGACAGGTTGGGAGTTAGTTATTCACCAAGTATAAGTGTTCAACTTTCAGGCAGGAAACAAACTGACAGACAGTTAAGTTAAAAAGACATCAGGCACATAAATAAACTATGTGTGGCAATATGGGTAGAGAGTGAAGATGGTCATGAAGGGAGACAGCTGAGGGAGCAAGGAAGGGTGTTAGACAAATAAGAAACCAAAACACACAAAGCAGGTCAAACCAAAAGCACAAATCACTCAAACAAAGCGCTGAAAAGGTCTAACCTCAATATTTTTCTCTTGTGTGTTACTGACTTAGGCACAGGTGGTTTATTACTTTTGTCATTAAGCTTTTGTTTGGAAAATGTTTGGCTGTACCATGGCACACTTTCAATTAAGCTTATTACAACAGAGTTCTTATTTATAGTATTTTGCTTGCATTAGCTTTTCACTGAGAACATGAGAAAATGGTTCAACTTGTGTATTTAGTAAATACAAAAGCAAACACTTTCATGTTCAATTGTACATTGTATTTTGTTTTAAATAGTATTGAAGTATTCATGCCACTGTGCAAATCTTATCAGAGGTCAGATCTTCCCGTTTCTCTCTGTTGCTCCTTTCAGTTTGTGTGTACTACTTAAAAACATGAAAACGAAATAAAAGCACATTAGTTATACTCAAACAGAAATGCAGGTCATGGCAAACATCCTTGGGTTCACAACAAAGTTCATGCACTTCTTTAGGTGTCCACTAGAGGCCAGTCTTTGATCTGTGTAGCAGAGGTGATTGAGAGAGAAGCCACTCAATGCAGTGCGCAATGCCTCAATGAGCTCAATGTGGGCGGGAGCTCAACGTGGGCGGAGCTTCACAGATGACAATAGGCTTGTTTGAGACAAGCAATTCCTGCGCAGTTGCGATCAACGTCTTGCTTGTGCGTTGCATGATGGTTAGTCATTTTGTCCGACTTGCTCTGGAGGCTCGCCTACATGAGACCATAGACTGCATGAGACGTTGAAATCTCGCGGGACAAAGACGCCCGCAGCCTTGAGAGCGAGGCGAGGCGAGGCGCCGCAGTTCCTCTCCACGGGTTGCGGAAGCGAAATGCTTGATGGGAAACGTCTCGCTGGTATCTCGAGCTGAGCGCTCATTGGTGGTTTTTACCACGTGCTGCTGATGAAACTCTCCAATTGGCTCGGCAAAAGTTTGTTGTTGTTTTGTGTCCGTTTTACGTCGCCCCTTCCATTAACATTTTTCATCATTGTTCCACAATGTTTATCATCATGAAATTAATATCTATATATTTTATACTATACTTGCACTGCTTACCGTTTTCATACTTTATATATCTTAGCATATTCATACACCCTGTTCATACTGCTCACAGGCTGCTGTGTAGTGTATTCTAGAGACTTTCCCTAGACCTTTTATTTATTACCACCTTTTTATTTTATTTTATTGTTTGTTTGTTTTTATTGCTTTTTATTTTATTCTACCATGTTGTGTATTGTTTTTATACTGTTCATGCCCACTGCTTGTAGCACTTCGGGATTTGAAATCAAATATGAAGTGCTTTATAAATGAAACCCATTATTATTATTATTATTATTATTATTCATACCCCTCACTGTTTATTCATCATTCAATTCATTCTATGTTTTATTCTGTAGATTGTGTACATTACTTTTCACTTTACTGCTTGTTGCACTCCTGGTTAGAAGCTAAACTGCATTTCGTTGTCTCAGTACCTGTAATATGTGCAATAACAATCAAGTTTAATCTAATCTTGAGGAGGAACAAATGTATTTACTTAGTACATATCTGACATTAATGATTAAACACATTTGTGCATTCTTTATAAATGCAAACCGAGTCAAGCCGACTCCGGAGGTGGCGGTATGCACCTTAAAGTTGTTTGCAATCCGCCAAAAAACTGAGAGAAGAAGAAAAAGAAGACGAAGCCGACTCCGAGCTGTCCGACTTCAGGCAAGCTTTTTGAGACCTCCCACGGCTGCGATCGGCTATTCTCGTCTACTTTCCAGGCGAGCCGCAACGGGTCTCAAACAAGCCTTATTGCATCCTGTTTCCCGGGTAGCAGTTCTCAACACTAGATGGCTCATAGATGAGAGTAACAAATGCGTCACTTCCGGGAGAAAATTACGTCTCCGCCCACTTTTGGGGGAAAACAAAGCTGTCAGTTGAACGGCGGTTAATACAAATTCTGAAGTTTTTGCCAATCCGATCAGAAAATTAAGAAAACCGGAGATTTTTGGATCTACAAAGAGCCCGATTACAATGGCCAGACAGGCACACTATTACATTAAATCATTAGAAAATGACGATCGGGCTCGATATATGATTAAATTAAAAGCAGTCGGCGATCAATGTCCATTCAGCCTGCCGGTGGACGAGTGGACAAATGATCCGACTCAATGGCCTGAGGTGTCGTATCCTGACATCTATAACTACCTCATTGAATCTCCAGGTAGTTTGTATAGGACGTCATCAAGACACATTATTTATCCGTTTTAATAGTCCGTCCAATTTACGTTACTGTGTCAACTATAAATATGTTTTTTATAATAACGTGTTAAATAGGGGGTTTACTAAGCTAATTAATGATAGCATCTAATTATAGGTAGGGTTGATGATTGACGATGTTATGTCTTTTATATATGATTATATAAAATATATATATGATTATATATATATATATATATATTGTATATATGAAAATTATATATGATTTTATATATGCCTATCTTTATAATCTCAGTAAATATACCACAACACAGTAGGCTCTACGACAATATTTTAACATACACAGTTCATCACAATAGCAAAATGCAGTCTTTATTAATTCACTTTCTGGATTGCCCATGTTTGTACTACTAATGTTTTTTAAATGTTTTTAGATGTGACAGAGCAGGTTTAGAGATGTGTGTCTGCTAACTTGTTAACAAGACTGGAGAGGTCACAGCTGCTCACTGTGATTGCATGGCAGGGTAAGCTGACTGCATAACACTAATAGTACAGTCACAATGCCACCTATGTAATCCTTCAGAAGGGAAGAAATGCTTTTGTTATTTGATGAAAAAGTATTTATTTAAAATATATATTTTTTACTCTAGACTAGGAGAAAGTTGTTCCCATGTCGGAGCCCTGCTTTTTAAGTTGGAGGCATCAGTTCTTCTTGGATATACAAGTGTGGCACCAACCAGCATCGCCTGTGCCTGGAATAAAGTCTGCACGAAAAAAGTTGAGGCAGACATGGTCATCAATATAGACTTCTATGGAGACAAAGCCAAAAAAAGGGACACAGGAACAAACCGCAGGGTCATTCCAATGGCGAATGAAGAAAATAAACAACAGTTCTTGGAAATGCTGTCTGCCTCAGGAGAACTGCCTGTTGGTCTGAGCACTTTCAAGGCTTTTGCAGACCCTTTCAAACCAAAGCCTTGGTACCAACATCTGTCAGAATTTTCAGATGATCAGGTACAGGCAATAGAGGAAGAGACAAAAGACCAGGCAGAATGTTCATCTTGGCACCAGCAGAGGGTTGGGAGGGTGACAGGTACATCAGCACACAGAGTTATCCACACATCTCTTGAGAAACCATCAAAATCACTGCTGAGGGATATTGTGCAGAAAGAGTCACGCAAAAATCAGCTGAAAACACCAGGCATCATTTGGGGTAGGGAACACGAAAAGGATGCAATTGAGACATACAAGTATGCACTGGGCCTTACAACTGCATATACAGCACCCACTTTGATTAACATCTCCAGTGACATATACAAACCCCACACAAGCATCAGCATTCAACGGGCAGGCTTCAGAGTGTGCAGAGAGAAGCCCTACATTGGTGTAAGCTGTGATGCTTATGTACACTGCGTTTGCTGTGGAAAGGGGGTGGTTGAGGTAAAGTGCCCCTTGAAGTGGAAAAGTGATTTGTCAGCTGATCACTGGCCAGCAGACAAGAGAGGACATCTGGACACTTTGTTGTCGCTGAGGACCAACCACAGCTACTACACCCAGGTAATACAATAAATAACAACTCATAAGGAATTTTATTATCTGTGTTTTGTTAATTGCAGGTAAGTAGTTGGAGTCTATGCTGTACTTTTTCTTCCTTTTCTTTTTACAGGTGCAGATGCAGATGTTTGTGTGCAAAACAACCTATGCAGACTTCATCACCTGGACGCCAAAGCAAACCATTATCTTCCGTGTCCAACAAGATGAAGATTTTCAGTGTCAGGCAGTGGACACCATTAGCCGTTTTTGGGCCAGGCACATCTACCCACAGCTGGCGGGAACCACAATCCCAGATACAGAGCTGGAGCTTCAGGTATAAAACATTTTCCTTAGAGACTGCAAATACACTGTCTGTTATATCTTTATATGTAATACATGGCACACAAATATTATGAAACAATACAAATAATCACAAATGATGTATAACAATTTCAGGAGTCAACAGACAGTGCTGTGTCAGACACAGAACAGGAGCTTCAGGTAAAACACAAAACCTAAACAATTATTTATAATTATAGTTCATTAACATTTGTGAGCATTTGTTGTTAGGTGGCTGTTAGGTTAATACTAGCTAAGACAATTGCTAATACATAGTTTATTTACATTTACAGAATAATTAGGTGGTGTCAACTGTCATTCCTGGAAGGAGAGCAGAGCAGTAAGGTAGATTTAAAAAGCTGAAGGATAGTCATTGAAGAGTTGTTCTTTTGCTGCCATGGCCCAAACTAAGTGACTCTAAGAGATAAGACAGCAGGACTGATTTGACCTATACATCCCCCTGTCTGTTTTTATTGAACACAATGCTACCTGACATGTTGACCAAGGCGGCACAGGTATGTACTATCTTGTCAATGGTGGCTACATCCCTGTTCTCCATCTCGTCCCGCAGGGTCTTTACGAAGCAAACAGGGAGCGGCCCATCCAGGATGTGGAATCTTCGCTTCAGCACACCGATCACCCGCTCTGTTCACCCATCAGTTGTTTTAAAATATTTTCAAGTATAAAACTTCACATTTTACCATTGTTCTCAGTAATTGTTCTAGTTGTTTGTTCAGTCTACTTTGTTTGCACTGTTATACAATTTGCTACAGTCCGTTAGTGCTGTTTTTTATATAACTTACATTTTGTAAAAGAGTTCATTTATTTTCCATCATATTGATATGTGCAATAGTTTACCAGTCTGTGGATAATGACTGTACTTACCAATATGAATCCGAAATTTTGATTTCATTCTTGATTCTTCAACGTCTTTGCCTGGGAGTTGTTTCCTGCCGAGAGTGAAGGCTGGGGTTTCGAGACTGGCACCAAGTAAGGCAAACTCATCTTTCAGAGTAAAACCCCGATCAGCCAAGATCTAAAACAAGTAATGCATAAGATGTAGGCCTTTTGCTTTTAATGTTTGCAGTCAAACAGTAAATAACAACACTTGTCCATAATGATTACCAAACAAATGTATGTGATGAACTGTTAGTGTAGAATATGTGCACTTTATGTAAGATGAAACATTACCTGGTCCCCAGGATGGTGGTAGAGGGGTGAAATAAAGCCAGATTCCCTAACTATCTTGACATCTGATGCTCTTCCTCCCCAACCTTTGGACAAGTAGGTGATGTTTCCTGCAGGACTACACACTATGAAATATTTGACTGTAGTCCACTTCTTATAATTAGAGTATGATTTTGCCCTGTTGAAAAGAAGAAACAAAAACACAGTTAGATGAACAGGACCCATTTTCAAGTTTAAGATTTCAAACCTTTAATGGACCTTTATTTCAGATTCAGATTCAGATTCAACTTTATTGTCATTACATAGTACATGTACTAGTGACGAAATGTAAGTTTAAGCATCTGACCAGAAGTGCAAAATAGCAGTGCAGGAGTCTACATAATGAGAATAATTATACATGGAATTATCATAAATAGAATAATTATAAATAGGCTATAAACAGATGAATATATACAGTGTAAACGGCATTGACAGTCAAATATATAAACAGGTGGGTGATGGGTATGGTTGACGATGCGTAGTCGTATCTCATCCATTTTGTTCATTATAGACCGCAGATTGGCGAGGAAAATGCTGGGTAGGGCGAGCCGATGCGGTGTTAGCTTCAGCCTAGCTCTTAGCCCTCCTCGCTTCCCCCGCCTTTGTTTACGGTCTCTACGCCGCCTGTGGGCTCTTCCGCTGGGCAGAGTAGACTGAGCAGGCTCCGGTGATCTGGCGATCTCCGGGATGATACGGAGATCATCTGTTAAAGAGTTGGAATGGCATAGTCCAATGTCCAGGAGTTGTTGTCGGCTGTATGAAGTTAGTGAAAGGCTGTTCCGAGTGAACAAACTTAATAAAAGTAGACAAATAAATACTATTTTGCAAATTCTAGAGAGACGCTGAGCCTCGCGTTGTGCACGCGCCGCCATGGTCCAATGTCTTATTTGTTTTCAATAATACATTTAATATTTGATACGATGCATGCAGCGGCTGGGTACAATGAGCATCCCTCTATCTGAGCATACATTTAAAAAACAAGACCTGTAAATGATCAAACTCATTCGTATTACTTATTCAGACCTGTGTACGAACACTGTCAAAGCTACCTGGCTAAACCATAAATATTGGCACCTTTACCTGGCTTTAAGGGCTTTTGGATGTTCAATTCTGATCTCGAAGCAATCTATAATTGATGTGAGGCGCGGAAAGTTGGCCTTCATCACTGGTGGTATGGTTTGGGTGATGCACTCCCTGTCAGGCCAGTGAATGAGGAAAGTGATTTTCGCATACAAAAGATTCAGCCAACGTTGGAATATGTGGCGGACGGTGGGTTCTGGTGTGTGTAGTATTTGGCTCAGCAAAGCAATTGATGGATTTTGGCGTAGCTTGAGCAAGCAAAGGAAGAGCTGGTCCTGGGTAGACAATCTAAAACCTTTTGGTGATGATTTAATGAACTGAACTAAATATCTGTGAAGACAGTCAAAAACTGACCAGCTGAGCCCAGTCATGGCCCTGCATGCACTGTCGTTTCCTTCAATAGCATGAACATACAAACGCCCAGACCAGTTCTGGAGTTCTCTTCTTGCCTCATCTCTTTCTCTTCTTGCCTCATCTCTTTCTCTCCTGAGATTGGCAACCTCTATGGCAATGGAAACCTGCTGCCTATGTAATACTGGCGTGTCACTCAGTTCGTAATCATCAGAGGGCTGAGGAAGTGAATCCTCAGTGAAAGGGGCTTCAGGATAAGCTGTATCAACATCTTCAGGGGTTTCAGTAGAAGCCTCTGTAGGTGGCTTTATTCGCTGCCTTTTTTCTGGCAGGACCTCATGCTGAGAAACAGCATCTCTCCTTTGGTATCGCTTTAGTCTCTTTGAGCCTTCTGACGATGGTCGTCGTGGGAATATGGATGGGACATAATCTGGATGCTCGCCGTCATTCACATGGTATCCTTAAACCATGAAGGTAGGTGTTAACCAAATACAGAGACAAACTTGACAGTTTATTGGTTAAGTTCACTGCACCTATAAAATATGTAGATCAAAAATAATTACCATAATGACTGTTTTGACAATAACCCGCCCCCCCCCCATTTCGCTCAATATTCACAAATTTTAACTTTTAAATGAATTGATAAGTTTGCTTCAGTCTGAGCCAAATCAGCTGTTCTCTGTCACCCTGTGTGTACAGGCAGCAGGCTGATTTCCTTGGTTTGTCCGTTTTTTATATTTCAATGCAGCATCTACTTCCACTTCTTAAACTTTTAACATTACATCTATTTACTTCAACGATTGATATTAGCCTCGTTAGCATCATCATTTACCTGTGATGAAGTGTTTACCACAGACGTACACGTATTGACTGGCCGGGTCCCATTGCTTGTGATTTTCGTCCTCTCTGTGAATAGCCTGAAGCCACAGAGCTCTTCTTTTACTGTCCCTTTTTCTTAGAGGAAGTACAGAAAAACGTAACTCCGGGTTTTTTTTAATGTTTGAGGTGCAATACACGACACAGCAGCTTTTTGGCATCATAAAACAATTATTTTCCGCCTCGCTCTCGAGAGTAACAGCTGGCGAAATGACAGCCCCGCCTGCTGCTTTTAATATAACCAGCTTTTAATTTAACCAGCCCGATCGTCGTTTTCTAATGATTTAATGTAATAGTGTGCCTGTCTGGCCATTGTAATCGGGCTCTTCGAAGATCCAAAAATCTCCGGTTTTCTTAATTTTCTGATCGGATTGGAAAAAACTTCTGAATTTGTATTAACTGCCGTTCAACTGACAGCTTTGTTTTCCCCCAAAAGTGGGCGGAGCCGTAATTTTCTCCCGGAAGTGACGTAGGTGTTACTCTCATCTATAGGAGATTTTCCAGCGTAGCTGACCGGCCGCCATCTTGCTACAGTCAACAGCTACTCTGGTACGCGCTATGGTAGCTGTTGTAAGGTGAGTGATCTGCACAAAAATACTCTTAAATAGCTGAAATCTTGACTGATTTACAAACGGTTTGGTTTATTATAAACATTATTAGCATGGCTATGATACAGGATGCTTGGACATATTGAAATTGCAGCTTTTCTTTGTGTATGTGCCGTGGTTGTATTTATTAGCTGGCTAATAACAAGAGGCTGTGAGTGAGACCGAGCATTACAAAGTTGACCCAGCAACTTTACACCAGTGGGAGAGGCAGTAATGTTTGTAATGAGTTGTGATAACAGCACAATAGGGATCTGTATTAATAATAATATGGCATTTAACAGACTGTGCAAAGTATAACATTAGCAGTTAACGTCGGCTGCAAATGTTTTACATTTCTGTCAATGAGTGAAAGAGCCTTGAATTTACATTGTGATGCGATAAATTATTATTTTACAAAGACGTTTGTTCTACTAGTAGCTATAAATAGGTCTGAACTATATAGCTTTGGGTTTGTGTGCAACATTATTAGATGTAGGGCCTACAATAAGGCAGTATAAATCACATGGCTTTTACGTCACTACTGTCACGATTATCTTATGTCACGTTTGTAGTTTTGTATGTTTGGGTTTATTTTGCTGTTCGGTTCTCCCTGTCATGTTTTCCTCCATGTATATTGTCTGGTCCCTCTCCCTGTGTTTTTCCTCCTGTCGTTAGTTTCCCTGGTGTGTTAATTGTCTGATTGTGTTCACCTGTGGCCCTTGGGTTTCTCCTCCCCTGCCCAGCTGTTTCTCGTCTTGTGATTACCCCTCCCTGTATTTAGTCTTGTCTCTTCCTGTGTTCAGTGTTGGTTCATTGTTTGTCTGTGACTGTGTTCACGGGGTAGTGTTCTGTTTTGTCCATTTAACCTTGGAATAAAGGTATTTTTTTCTGTGAAATCTGCACTTTGTAATACATTATTTGTTTTAAGGCTCTTTCTTTTTTTGGGCGGGGGGATTGAATTTGTATTGTTTGCATTGTTCTTTTATAGTGGCCTGAATGTTGGTGATTTGCCAAAGCTGAATAAATGCATTTTTTATATATATATATTTATATATATATATATATATACACGGTGTGTTTGGAGATAATTCATTACACTATTATACATTATTATTATTATATTCTATTTAGCCCAACAATATAGTTAATTTCAATCACTAGCTTGGGTCAAATAAACAACCCAATGTATGGTTTATATTTAACCCAGTGATATAGTTAATTTCAATCACTAGCTTGGGTCAAATAAACAACCCAATGTATGGTTTATATTTAACCCAGTGATATAGTTAATTTCAATCACTAGCTTGGGTCAAATAAACAACCCAGCACATGGGTTAAAATTATCCAGCCCAGCACATGGGTTAAAACAACCCAGCGTGTGTTCTGTCCTATAGTGACTCAGCAGCTGGGTTATGATTGGGTTATTTTTTAACCCAGTAGTTTTAAGAGTGTACGGATGCTCTAATCGCCGTAGTCTGGAAACAAGGACCCGTGGAATATGACAATATTATGACTATAATTAGGATAATCGTTAATTACTTAGTGGATGTATGTACATTACAAGTCCTGCTACACAGGATCAGTGGGGCTATGTGAGATAATAGTATTACAAGATTGTTGTTGACCCAGCCTCTTTAGAATATGTTGCTACCATTTCTTTACACAATTATTTAATGTTTCTTTTGGACACCTTTTTTATAACTCTTAGTGTGGTTGTCTTATTCTTAAAGTCTACATACATACATTACATACATACATACAATTACCCCAAACATATGATAATTTAGGTGTGTATTTTTGTCCTTACCCTTAATGTTAAAGGAAAGAAGGGTGGAAAATGTTGACAATAATTTATATATCTGGCTACCTTTCTCATGTTTTTAAGGTTTCCCAAAAGCGGAGAGAGGAGGAGGCAGTGGGAAGTTGCCCTCAGAAGGGACGGTTTTGTTTCCTCTGGCAGGACACTGCAGTGAGCACTTCAGGAGTGAGGACTTTGACAGGACGGGGCAGACTGTCCGGCTTAAAGATGGTGTTGTGCCAACAATATTCAACTTCCCAGCTCATCTTCAAAGGGTATATGTATCATTGGCCAACAATAATTCAAGGTGTATAAGATTGATATATAAATATGTGATTAAATGTCACACTTTAGTTTTTCTTTCTGCAAGTTTAGGAATAAATAATGTGTTTTTTAAAGCACATTTTAAACACACAAAATGTCTTTAATTATGTGTATTTTAGCCAGAAGCAACAAGAAGCACAACCACTTAAAGAAGAGCGGAAGATGACCTGCCAATGGACTTGTCTCAGGATGAACCTCAGCCTAATGTTGTGAGTATTCTGAATGTGGCCAAGACCAGAGAGATGGTCATTGATTTCAGGAGGGTGAGGACGTCTCCTCTACCCCTGTGGATTCTGGGAGAGGATGTGGCTGTTGTGGAGGACTACAAATACCTGGGAGTGCACTTTGACAACGGACTGAACTGGAGGATCAACACTGACGCTGTGTACAAGAAGGGGATGAGCAGACTCTATTTTCTGAGGAAGCTGAGATCCTTCCACGTGTGCAGCAAGATGCTGGAGATCTTCTACCAGTCTGTTGTGGCCAGTGCACTCTTCTTTGCTGCGGTCTGCTGGGGGGGCAGCATAAGAGCTGGTGACACCAGCAGGATCAATAAACTGATCAGGAAAGCTGGGTCTGTCATCGGCATCAAGCTGGACCCCTTTGAAGCTGTGGTGGAGTTGAGGACACTGAACAGGCTGTTGTCCATCATGGATAACCCCACCCATCCTCTCCACCTGCAGCTGGACAGTCAACGGAGCTCCTTCTCCAACAGACTGCTGACAAGGACCGATACAGGAACACATTCCTGCCCACTGCAATAACTCTGTACAATAAATCACCTCTGGCTGGAAGAGAACTCTCTTCTCCATAGTTTCTCTTGAATATAACCACGTTGTACATTTTACACATATATAATCTGTTCAATATTTAATATTTAACATTAATATTCCATATGCCTTATATT
>CALSBZ010038496.1:0-11168 GCA_943591055.1 Gobionotothen gibberifrons | reverse complement strand
ACGAAGACACCGTTGAAGATCTGGCGAAGACGCATCAGCTGCAGAACCTTGCGGACCTTGGGGGCGACACCGTTGATACTGGGGGGGGAATAACGAGGATAATGATTAGCTTATAGCTTAGCGTGAAGATGTAGCTTTCTCGTTTTTGAGATTTGTGGTTTCAGACAAACTGGCTTAATATGCAAAGCGTTATCAGCATAGTCGATAAGTCGGGGAAAGAGTGGTCATCACTAAACACAGCAGACAGTACACTTACATGGATTACTACATTTAGAGAAAAGGCCTTCAGAACAGAAGCAATTCATTACCACCTAAATATTTACTTGTGCCGTCTCAAACGTTTATCCAGAGTAGGGGTGGGCGATATGACAGGATTCAGACAGTATTTATTGTCTTGGTTGATTCTGTTGGCTTATATTTTGTCAATAAGGTATTTATATTGTTTTTCCCTTTTGAAACAGTTAAAGTCTTTGATTGCACTTCAAGTCTAAAGTTTGCATTTTAATTGTTTGGCACTGACTTTTCCTCATTGATGGTTTACTCTCCTTTTCATGTGTATTGATGTTACATCACTGCGAGTGCTACCTAAAACAGAAAGTGCATTTTTATACTGAGAAACTGTGCCTTGAATATTTTATTTTATTTAGCAAGAGAGTGCACTTTACTGGGTGAAGAAACCAGTGTTAACATGTGTTGTGTAGGGTGTAGTAGGCCTACCTACTTGAACTCTGAGGAAGCCATATCAAAAGTCCTGTTGAATTGTTCCTTCAGGGATTCAATGCAGAATTCAAACCAGCTTGAAATGGTATTTTGGTCTGTTACTCCTTTTTATTTTAGTTTGTGTTACTTAACAGTACAACCACCTACAAGGTAACTTGAAAAATAACCATAATAACTGACATGAACAAATATCGTGATAAATATCGTCTATCGTGATACTGCTTGAAAAATATCGTGATATTATATTTTTCAATATCGCCCACCCCTAATCCAGAGGCTATAATAACTGATTATATGAAGTCTTAGTATTTGCTGTGCCCTATAGTAGTTTCAGTTGGTTTACAATTAGCCTTCTCAATCCTTAATTAACACCTGGTTGGGAAATGCCAATATTCTGGCAACAGCTTGAGCTTCACGTCTTGGAGGAAATGTAGTAATCCATGTAAATGCTACTGGTAATTTCACACGCCGGACACTACTCACCCTCTGATCCTCATGACGAAGGCGAGCTTGGGCTCCGCTGGCACGTAGAAGTTTCCCACTTTGCGAGCAGTGCGGCCCAGACGGACCTCACGTCTGTACATGGTCTTGTACTCCTTGTGGTACTTCTCGGCCCTCTTGTAGATCAAAGTCCTGGTGACTTTGCGGGCCTGAGAACACATTAGGAAATAACATGCTCTTTTAGTGCACTGTTCAGCTACACGTCAACATACACACGGTGATGGTTATTAGATCAGTGCATGTGGTTTCAGATAAACTGGCTTAGTTGTCAGTTTTTCTCACCATGGTCGATAAGACGGGGAAAAAATTGTGCATCATTAACCACATGTAGCACTATTCCTTAATCTAACAGCAACTTAAAAAGCAGGGATTCAGCTATCGTAGAAACACCTCAGAGAAAGCATATTTGTAACTTAAATAAGTGACTCCTCAGAAATACTTCTAGCATCACAGCAGGTCAATGAATTCAGGCCTTCAACATGTATACAAGTTATAACCAACACTTTAAAAAAAGGTGTTTGAAGGTATATAAGGGGAAGGGTATGATAACAATTAATGCAGTACAGGTGGGAAATGTAAAACGACCCATTGAATCTAGGTATGCACTGTTGCATGATTATTTGTTCTCATTAGACATCGTCTAGTTTGTAAGTGCATTGAAAAGGAAATACACAGGAACATCTAGTCAATCACAGCCTTAATCTGTTGTATGCTGGGCTAAGTCATTTTCAATCAAAGGTGTTGGCCTGCATCTTTTAGCAGATGTTCACCTGGTGGAGCTTCTTTGACTTCAAAGTAGATGGAAACATGTGCCATATATCCATAATGAATAGGAGCTAAAACCGTAAGGATAATTTGTCTACTTGCCCCTGAAAACTCCTATATGTACACTCCTCAATACAAGTACTTTTACAGACTTATTCTATGCTCTCATTAGCTATTTTAACAGTACAAACACACAAGATGTAAACGCTTTGACGGTGTGGAGGAGGAATGCTATGCTAACAGTTAAGGTGGGAACTTTAAAAAACGACCCATTGAATCTGGGTGTGTACTGTTGCATGATAGGATAGTTTGTACTTATTAGACTTGTAAACAAATAGGTAGAGATTGTTTTAGTGCGAGTGCATTAAAGAGGGTTGCAAGAATACGTAACCTTAATGTTTTAAAGCTAGATGTATATTCCCAGAAGGGGTTTCATACACACGTTTGAGCTTTTTTTGGTGACTTTAAAGCAGATTAGCAGACACGTGTGCCCTATTAAAAATACTGAACACTTAATAGTAAGAGCTAAACCCATGAGGAGAATTGTTCTACTCGACCATGGAGACAGCATACATTACAATTACAGACATTCAATGCTAACATTAGCTCTTTTAACAGACAAACACAGTTATACACCAGCATGCAGCTTACCTTCTTCTCAGAAAGCATCTTCTTGATGCGAATGGCCTTCATGGTTGCAAAGGCCTTACGCCTTTTCAAAAGGCTCTCAGGGACCGCCTGAACTTTTTTGCTGTTAAAGGAGATGCAACACGTAAGAACAAAGCTCGAAACATTTTGACAAAAATCAGGTAGTCTCAAAGAAAGCTGAACGACTATGAAATAACAGCGTGTGTATACCACTACTAGCTGCTAGCATGCTAACCGGTCAGTATTTACCGGCTCCATGAAAACTAGCCGATGTGTAATGAAAACATTACAAGAGAGTTCAAGTCTACAACTCATTCCAGCAGTTAAATATTTAATTTGTTGTCCATTTTAGCACAAAAACGAGCTACTTCTTGAGTCTTCACGGCCAGCCATGTTGGATTACTACCGCTGAACACAAGACTCAAAGAAGTCCTTTTAAAAACGTATAAAACCAACAATCCCAAGCAATAATACACGGAGTACGTTGTATGCTAACTAAACAAACTATATAATGTGTAAAATGTATAACGATGGTTAATTAAAGACAGGATTAGGGTAGATTGTAAGACGGCGGAAGACACTCACTCTGAGTCCGCCATTGCGTCCACCGAGAAAGAGGAAAAATCTTCTGCGCATGTCCGCGTTAAAGGATTGAGGACCCCGGTGGGCTGTCCTTCCAGCTTGCCTGACTAATATATTTATATCGCACACCATTTTTTATTTATAAATAATTTAAACTAATCTATTTCTTAAATAATTAATATGACCATTCTTATGGTTAAAGGTGATATACATCTTAACAGATAGAGAAACGGAAAGCTCTCCTTAGTTTAGTTTATACATTTAAATGATTTTTCTCACGGCTCAAACAAACATATTCGAGTAAAATAACAAGAAAGACAAGTCAATTTTTTTTGTGTATTACCCTTTTTTTTTCAAGTACTTGCTCCTCTTGTTATATTGTACGCCTGGTAAACAAATGATAACTGTTCGTTTATATATTTAATTCAATATTTCGAAATGCATTATTTAATTTGTTGTGTAAGTGTTTCCTGCAAGATCGTGTATATTAAATAAAAAAAAGAAACAACAAGGTTAGCTTCATGTCTTTTTGATCTTTTGATTAAAAATGTGGCACCAAGTTGACAAAGTGTTCTGTTAACCGGTCCCAAAATGTACGGTCTCAAATGTGTTTAATTTGCATATACTATAAAACTAGAGAATGCAATTCCTGAAGAAATTGCTAGTGGGAATGCTTTATGCTGAAAAGCCGACGCTAAACTGCTATGCTGAAATGTAATGTGTAAGAAGAAAGTGAATAATTTAGATTGAAATGATACATGAACACTGGGGGCTTGAATGTGTGATAAGAGAAGAAAAGAAAGTAAAAAGGCTTGGAAAGCAGCAGAATATTTGAACTGCAAACTTTTGAACTAACTTGATGGCGAATGTTCTGTCGCCATGCCAACGGCATTTGATGACATCCCATAATACGCTTAGATGCGTTGATGGCTGCATCGTTACCAAACCTGTGAAGTTTTGGGGCGTTTGGAGCATTTTCACTGAAGTTATGAGAAAACTGTGTTTCATGGCGAGCATTGTGTTGCCATGGCAAGGGCATTTGAATAAATCTCAAAGCTGTCCCGTAGATGTCTTCACGGCTGGACTGTTAGCAGACATGTGAAGTTTGAGCACTTTTTGAATATTTTCATAGGAGTTATAGCGACATCGTCTTTTATGGCGAGGGATGCGTTTCCATGGAAACGGCATATGATGACACCCCATAATTGACGTAGAGCTGTTGAGGGCTGGACCGTTAACCATCATCTGAAGTCTGCTGCTCTGAGCATGTCAGTTGGAGTTATGACATCATCGTGTTCCATGACACAGGTGTTTATATTTGAGCTAACGACTTGTCCAGAGATCACAGGTTTCCATGGTGAGCATTTTCATTATTCTGAATGACAGATAAACCTCTTACATGTGAACGTTTTGTTGAAGAACCGTACCAGATATCGGTGAAATTTCAAAGCGTGAAGCATGTCAAGGAACTTGAGCATCTGAAGTGTGCTTTTTGTGTACTTTCGGGTTAATAATGTGGCCTTTTTGGCAGATTAACTAAAGGTGTGCGGCTGCTACCGTGAGGAAAAATCAGCACGAAATTACAGGTTTAATGGAGACATGTTGAAAGTTGTTGTCACGTCATGCCCTCAAGAGGCATTTTGTTTAATTTGTTTTCATTTTCCAAGCTACGAGATGTTTTCCTACGTTTGTCATGAACAATTATGTCTCAGGAATGTAGGTTTGGGAATTATGGCAGGTTTACATTTCAAGCTGTCCTCCAGCGTTAACGAGCTGCGCAATACACACTAATGTTAAAATCTGAAGAAGGCCTCTTTACCAAGGTCTGAACAATGTTTAATATTTCTAAAAGTATTAATCTGATTTAAAAGTAGTTTAATATGAATAATGTCAGAAAGATGTGTAACATTTTAAAGTTGGAATGACGTTTCTGAGTGAAAGTATGAAGGAGCAGTTAGCAGTTGAATTCGCATGAAGATTTTTCAATTCTGAAGAGTTTCTCCATTAACTTCAATGTTAAAGATTTGATGAATTATGGGATGTATCTCGGGAATTATGAAAGTTATGAATGAGAAAAGTAATAACAATCGATTCCCGACCGAGCTGAACGTTTTGATGTTTGAACGGAGTTTCTGCGATGTGGAATGTGGGAGAAGAAGGTGGCCAAAATAACCCGGCGGAATAATAAAGAATTTCGTGTGTCGAAGAACAGATAGTCGGAATGCTCTCCAGATGCCCCCAAGTGAGTGCTTTGGTCATAACACGAGTTACATATATTTAATAGATACAATAAGGTTCAAATATGATAATATAAAAATGAACAGCAATTATATACAAATTCATACATTTATGACTAATACAGTTATAGTGCATGCATTTTATTTATTTGTTTACATAATCTACTTCTGACAACAATAATATGAACATTGTTGAGGCTAAAAGTAATATTCATTGTAACAGATAAGGAAACGGAAAGCTCTCCTTAGTCTAGTTTATAAATCATACATTTAAATAATAGTTATACTACAAAAAATATATTCTAGTAAAAAAAACAAGAAAGATTTGTCTTTCTTTTTATTATTTTTACCCTTTTTATTTCTCTTTAAAGGTCACCTATCATGCTATTTTTAGGCAATAGCATAGGTCTCAGATCTATAAAAAAATATAAAAAACATGTCTATGAAGTGTTTTGCTCCAAACACCAAACAGATCACCCATTCTAGCCACGGCTCATATCCCTCTATTTCACTTCCTGTTTCAAAAGTGCTGATTTTGGGTATGAAGCTTTAAAAAAAAGAGGGGCGGAGCTTATGCCTGCTCATGTAGGAGATTCTACTAGCAGATACTGCCGTGATGAAACGCCATATCATGGATTATCAAGGATTATTTCTGAAACAGTATGGAGCTCAAAGGCTTTCTCTCTTGCCGGTTATACCACAAGGTGAGTTCCTTTTTACTTCCTGCTTCTTCACACACATGCTCTCCAGTACAGGTTAGCTCTGAGTGTTAGCAATGCTAATGTAAACACCGACCATATTACGTCCAAAACAGTCGGGCATTGTTTCTGATAGCAACGTTTCTGATCGGGCCGTGGGTCCACATTTCAGATATTATGTCATATCGGACGCAAATCTGGATCAGCTCCGTTGTTCCCCCGTTTTTAGAGATTTGGATACGGAGGAAAAGAGAGAGGGTTTTATTTTCTGACGCTGCGTGAGTTCCCTGACACACCGGGGACACATGTTGATGTATAAAAGACATCAAAAAGTGCATTTTGCATGATAGGTCCCCTTTAAAGGTCCCATGTCGTGCTTTTCCGGTTATCACCCGTCCCCTTGTGTTATGTAGGTGTTTCTGCATGTAAACGGTCTGCAGAGTCACAAACCCTCAAAGTGCACCCTGTAGCGAGTAAAACTCTAACACAGAAAATACCTGTCTATGCTGCCCCAGAACGCCTCGTTGGACATTTCTCTTTTTCTTCCTGGTACTAAGTGACGTAACAACGACCCAAATGGACCTCCGTGGGACCTTATTTTGGAAAAAGTATGTATTGAAGTCAATGGAGAGAGAAAACGTATCTTTCGATCCCGTTTGAATTGTGCCACGAATTACACATATGATGTTTGTCAATCTTAAATAATAATTTCCATGTAAAAAAAGTCACAGTTTTTCGTAAAACTGTTGAAATATAAGACTGTGAAAAAGAAAGGAGCTCCAACAAGGCGTGTAGGACAGAGAGTGAATACACAGACTATACAGAGATGCTGTCTGAGAAACCAATGTGAGTTTGGAACATTGAACAATGTAAATCTATTCTAGTAGACCTCAACAATGGAATTAGGATCAGTAGAAATGGCCATGACATGGGCTCCTCGTGTTTTATTTTTACGCCTGGTAAACAAATTATAACTGTTTGTTTATATATTATATATTTTATTATGTAAGTGTTTCCTGCAAGATCTTGTATATGAAATGAAAAAAAGAAACAACAACAAGGTTAGCCTCACGACTTTTGTATCTTTTGTTAAAAAATGTGGCACCAAGTTGACAGTGTTCTGTAAACCGGTCCGGAAATGCGCGGTCTCATATGCAATGTGTTTAATTTGCATATACTATAAAATGAGCTGTATCTGCACCTCTCCAGATGCCACAGGTGAGTGTTGTGGTCGTCTCTCCGGCAGAGGGAGCCCCCACTTCACTCTGCAGAGCCGGGGATCACAGCTCGTCTCTGGGGAATTTTCATTCACTGATCCTCCGGTCATCTGCTTCAGATGGCACTGTGATGCGCAGCTAGGTTGTGCAAAGAAAGATGTTGTAGATTGAAGTTAAAGGACATAAGACACGAGGAACAATGCATTAGTCAAAAAAGCACACTACATTTGATTAAGAAGTACAGTTTGGTAAAATACTACAGTAATCATATATCTTTCCATTTTAGGCTTCCTTTATCTTCTGCACATATGTTAATATGCTCAATCAAATATCTTGCAGTCATATTTTATGAGCTTTTACACTATGAGCTAACGTATATTAAAACAATTTAACTAACAATGCTTGCTCTTTATTATAAATAGGCATAATTTGCTTCTAATTGTGCACTAGGCTACGTTTTGCTGTAATTATACACATTTGTGTAATACATTGGGACCCCCTCCCCCTAAGACACTCCCACCAAACATCTCAAAAGCTGCAAGACGTTGCACTGAAAGGGACATCAAACACATTTTTACATTAAATGCACCTTATGTAATGTCCTTATCGCCACCAGCTGTTTGTTTTTTATAATATTCATAATGGTGTTTGCGTTATGAATACAAACACCTTTATGCAGCAGGCTGTTATATATACAGTCTATGGCTGTTCCACATAGAAACACATGGTACTATTGTCCAGCCTTTTTTCTTTTTTACGTGTGTCTCTGGTTACGTAGCCTGTTATCGATCTGCTTTCACTTTCCGCATTGAGCAGATCGCAATGGATCAGTGTCAGTTAATAGCTTTGATATGTGTTAATAGACTTCTTTAAGTGTAGTATTGCGCGGAGAAAAAGGTGCTAAAATGACCAAAAGTGCGGTTAATCTTTAAAAAACAACGATGGTTTTGCTTGTTTTGTTAAAGGACGGACATTGACCTGGACTGTGATGTGGCCTGCATTTCTGTCACGGTGGAAAAACTCGGTATGAGAATATACAATGTTCTTAAAATCCAAATTCTGATCATATAACTAATCAAAAAATAAGATTAAAATAAAAATAGCTTTAAAAAAAGGTATGCAATTGTCGTCTAAAACCATATTTGAGCATGTTTATGTATTTATGATAAATGACTTTGTTTCATAATAAAAGTCAAAAGATAATTATAAATGCAGCAGTGGCTTACTCTCTAATCTTCCTCTGGGATGTTACATTGAGGGGGGGGCTCGCATCAGATGAGTGTTAGGTAAAAATCTGCTGGGTTACATCACCTCTCAGTGTAATGTATGGAGCTTCATTGTGACTCTGAGTCTGCCTCCTATTGGGTGCTCGGTGATGGGAGGACTGGATAAATAGCAGGGGAGATGCTGGTGAGGATGAGATGAGGAGCAGCAGAGGAAGTGGGAGGATCGTGGCTCAAAAGTCAATGCAACTGGACTGCATCTCAACTCTCTCTCACTCCACACTTTCTACGTGCTGCAAGTTTTCAAACCGGCATCTGCTGCACTCAGGTTTAAAAGAAGAAGGACCCTTCATTTTCCGCCGCTTAATTGACCAAGATCAAGATGATGATCCTTATCGCGGAGTTCTTCGTGGTGATTCTCAAGGTGCTCTGGGCTTTTGTAACAGCCGGCTGTAAATGGGTGGTGCGACCAAAGGAGAAGAGTGTGGCCGGACAGGTGTGCGTAATCACCGGGGCTGGAAGTGGCCTCGGACGGCTCTTCGCCAAAGAGTTTGCCCGGAGAAGAGCCATCCTGGTGCTCTGGGACATTAACAGCCAGAGCAATGAGGAAACAGCCGAGATGGTGAGGGAGATTTACCACGAGCTGGACACTCCCATCACCAAAGACGGTAAGAAATTAGGATGTTATCAGTTTTTAAAGCAGGTCGAATTGTGTTTGCAGTGTGGAAAATCATAGTAGTTGTGTAAAAATATGACGGTGTGTGTAATATTTCAGTGTGTTCAGTCTACAGACATACCACAAGTCTTAAACACTGTTAAAATCACCTTTTTTTATTGCTCAAAATTCCTGAAAAGTGACTTCTTAATCTCTCTAAAACTCAAACATGTTCAGTGAAACTAGGTCAAATTCTTTTTTGGCTTATGCAGTGTGGAAAACATATTTCAAGGATACTAGTTGTAGTATTTCTGTACACTGAACACACTGAAATGTTGCACACTGTCAGATTGTTAAGGCTAAAAAAACTGTTAAGATGACCTTTTATGTTGCCCAAAATTGCTGAAAAGTGATTTCCTAATCCCTCAATCATGTACGCACTCAGAAATCACCAATACTTCCTAATCTTAAACCCACGAAATGTCCCTAAAATAAGTCACAAAGTCAGTTAGAAGCAGCCTGTTGAACACACTTTAATCCACTTTCTCCCCCTCTTTTCCCCGTCAGGACCTGTTGGAGGGGTCGAGGAGGTCCCCCCTTTCCAGCCGCAGGTCTACACCTATGTGTGTGACGTGGGGAAGCGTGAGCATGTGTACGCCACAGCTGACAAGGTGCGTCGAGACGTGGGAAACGTGGACATACTGATCAACAACGCCGGCGTGGTCTCCGGACACCACCTCCTGGAGTGCCCTGATGAGCTGATCGAGCGCACCATGGTGGTCAACTGCCACGCACACTTCTGGGTGAGCAAGATCAAGCATTTTCTTTTCAAGATTCAAGGCTTTTATTGTCATTTGTGCATAGCTACAGTGCAGTTATGACAATGAACATCTGAGGTCACAGGCTCCTCCAACAGAACACAATAAAACAGAGAATAGAATATAAATAGTGCAGAATAGTCGATATACAAGCACTTGGAATATTGATATATATAAGTTGCAAACAGATGAATGTTGTGGATGTTCTTTCAAAAGTTCAGGTGTTTAACAGTCTTATGGGCTGTGGGATGAAACTGTCCCTGGTGCATGCACACTTAACTGAAAATAGGTGAAAAAAGCATGTTAATATGTGGATTTACATGAGCATCATCAAATGAGATGCCACACTAATGTTTCCATTCATAAAACTGAAGACTCTTAGGTGTTACAGACAGTATTAAGAAGCGTTCCCTTGCTTTGAATCTAGTTGCATTCTGTCAGAGGAAAGTCATGAGTGTGTCTTTTTGAAAGTCTGGCATCGTGCAGACACAGATCCCCGAGGTATGTCAGCCCGCGGAGACGTGCACAGATCTAACCTGCGTGATGGAGGTTGTGTGCGTGGGATGGATCTGTCAGACACATTTTGTTGGCAGTGATTTGTTGTGTATCAGGTTCTGTTCTCTGGCTCTCGTTCAGTGTGAATACTTATCTGAGAGGCTACGTGGACTTGATGGAGTGAATGTGTTGCACTCTAGATAAGCATGTGCTGCAGTGTTAGTGCTATATGTGTTTCTAAAGGGTGTGGGAAGACGCTCAGCTCCATGGACTCCATTACTGATGGGAATTGATTGCTTAGCATTGAAGCACCTCACATCATTGATTGCTTTGCTGCAGCCACCTCTGTCGGATATATATTGTTACGATATGAGCTACGTGCGTCCTGAAGCAGATGATGATCGGCTAAGGCTATGATTTGAAGCTCCCTAATTGAGCGTGAAACTCTCTAGTGTTGTCAGTCAGGCAGGTTGTGTCTGCTGGCTATCTCCACGCTCTTTCACAGCCACGACTGGGAGTCAGGATCCAGTGGCAGATTTAGAATTTTTTTTTAATGGGGGTCTGTGTTTGTGTTCTCTGTGGAGACTAGAGCGTGGTTTCTTTAAGGGG
>CALSBZ010038486.1:0-15867 GCA_943591055.1 Gobionotothen gibberifrons | reverse complement strand
TGTGTGTGTGTGTGTGTGTGTGTGTGTGTGTGTGTGTGTGTGTTCGCCAAGCATCTTTTTATTTCCACCATTAAATATTAAGTATTATGGTTAATATTTGATGATGCACCCCACTCTCTGTGTTTTTTGAATGAGCAGCACTAGTCTACTCTGACTCTGCATGCAGTTCTTTCTTTCACTACTCTTTTCTGTCCCTCTTCCTTTTCTTTCATAGCATTTTTATTATATTTACTTCTTCATCTCCCATGTTCCATATGTCTCTTTATTTGTTCTGCCTCATTTTCTTTGTACTCTACTTGGGATTAATAAAGTACATCTTATCTTACTCTTCTAGTTTTATTCCTTCGAAGGGTTGTCTCAAAGGCAATGACGTTCTTTGGGTTGGTCCATCACTATTATCAAAACCGATACATCTCAATGACTAAGCATAGATTGCCAATAATCTTTTTACAGCTGTTCATGTTGCTCAGAGGATGAATCATAATGACCTTTGTGAGTTCATTTGTATGAAATCACACAAATGTTTTTTACATTCCATGCCATTTGTTGGCAAATACTTTATTGGAGAGATTTCCATGACATGTGATGTATCTCTAAATTAATTGTAATCCCTGGTGATCATTTAACTTTTGGTTTAGTGCTATCCGCTAGTCACAATTTCAATTTGTGCAACACTGAAGGCCACTTCCTGTAATATGGCAATATGTTTAACTTAGGGTATTCATTCCTTTACTGTTCCACTTCAGCTCTGACAGGGCTCAGTCCCCTACAATACAGATGTAGCACCTCATTTCGGACGCCCCTACCCATGTGGGTCCGTGATCGGCATGGGGTGGGCCCTCACTGAAAGGAAAACCCCCCGCATGACTTGATACGCCCCCTTGATAAATAAATAAAATTATAATGAAACCAGCTGCAATGGATCATGGATCCACCATGATCCACCATGATTCAAAAGCTGCCACACTGGAACTCATGTGAAATAAACAGCTAATAGATCTACTGATATAGCAGATGTTAAGTTTCATATGTCACGGATATGATCATATTCTGTGCTAAATAAGAGACATGTAATAATTTACAAAACATCACCATGTTTTAATTTAACAAAATAATGTTGTTTAATCCACGTTGGCGTACCACAACTATACAAAAACAATCGGTTTGTTTTCTCATCAGGAAATCCAGCCCGGCTCAAACAAACGATTTTTAATCATTATCCTCACGATCATTTAATGTATCATATGTTCGCCAAATTGACATGAACGCACTAACAATCATGAATTTGCCATAGTCAACTTCATTAAAACTTTATTAACGTGCCTAAACTCAGTAATTTACTAAAAATAGGTTTATTTTTAATGGAGCCTCGTCATCTCCCAACGGGCAAACAATAATATGCACAGTGTTAATAGTTTACTGTATTATTAGTCTTTAATATTACTGCTATAACAATCACACATTGAGTTCATTGTTGTGCAATGTTAAAATCAGACCGTTGTTTTTTTAAATAGTCTGAATGAAAACGGCAGCTCTCAGGGGAACTCATATGAAATAAACAGCTGATTCCTCACACACACAGTAGCCTGTTGTTTCTATGCATAACATAGTGAGAAACATGCCTCTGGTTAATAATGATATCACTTATTTTCTCCATAAAAGCTGGTGGGTTGAAAAAGCAATACCGGAGGTGAAAAGAACTATATTGGAGAATACAGAAGAATTGTGATGTCGTGGCTTTATCTGAAAACTGACAGTATACTTACAGTTATGGCCCGGGAGGGACACACATATGTGACCCGCTCTATCGAAATCAGTCGGAAGTCGCAACGGCTCATTTCAAAATAAACGTGGATTTGTGTAAAAAACTATTCTTTCGGGGTTTTGGTGTTTTGTTTGATTTCAAATAAACAAAGTCTTGGCTTTCAGAATCTGAAACTTTTATTTCCAAAATCACACGATAAATACATGTTTGAAGCTTGTAAAGGAAAGATGACAGCTCTCACGCTGCTCTTCCGCAGCGCTGCTCCCCCTCCCTCCGGCTGACATTATGAATGAAAAGCGTATAGTAATCATACCTAACACGGCAGAGTCCGTGACAGTTTATTTTCATCTGATTTCAAATAAATAAAGTCTTGGCTTTCAGAATATTAAACTTGTTTCGCCAAATTCAGATGATAAATACAACTTTGAAGCTTGTAAAGACATAATTACAAGCGGAGAACGGAGTAACTTGACGTCACAGCTGGCATAACAACAGCCGGTGTTTCTCGTGAGTGTTTTCCCCGGGAAACAAACACAATACACACACACTATATAAACCAACATTATTCCTCGCGACCTTCCCCCAGTAAAACGAAAATATTTTTCCTCCGTACTTTGACAATTTATTAGCCGCTTATCAGATCGATGGATTCCAGAGAAGAACATATCGCAAGACTGTTGAACTCCAACATTGTGAGAGGGACAGCCTCTGATGAGCAATGGGTTCAGCTGATCACTGATTACTTTTTGACGGCACCGGTTGAAGTTGCCCCGTTATCCGGCTCCGATTCAGAGTCAGACAGCCCTGACACTGACAGCAGCAGCCCTCAGACCACGGATGCTGAAGAGGATGAGGACACCACCGAGGAGCGACCACTGCTGAACGACCCGGTGTCTGAGACACTTCAGTCCGTACGGCATTATGTGAGCGAGGACAGCGCTCAAGAGATTGAGAGGGCCCGTGACTACAGGTGTAGCTGTACATTTAACAATGGAGTTCCCTGTTACACCCGTTACACCCCTGAGGAGATGGTCAAGAGACGAGACCAAATGAATGAAATGACTAATGGTAAGTAACGTTTTAATGTTATTTTTCCCTGTACTACGAAGCCTGTTCAACATACCCTGGATATGTTTGAGTTATCTTAACTAACCCTAACAAACGAGATCTCGCTACGACACTGGTTATCAACTTGGTAAATCAAGCCAGGGTTTCTTTCTCCAGCTGAGAGCGCATTCACGTGAAAGGGGCGGGGTTAGCTACATTTGACCAATCACAAACCAGGGACAAGTGTACTGACAGCGCAGCGTCATACTTCATTAATGAAAAGTAAATTAATATTAGACAAATATGAACTTTAACCATCCATGACTTAAACATATAATCCAGGATACAAGCCACATACAGATGAAGCACTTACTTTCGGACAGTTTGAAACGCGAGGGCAGTGATTGGTAAGTGGTCTGCCCTCGCTCAAGGGAAAGCCTCCAGCTTGACTTGAGACCGCCCCCGTTTTAAATAAATGTAATTATAATGAAGCCAGCTGCAATGGATCATTGATCCACCAGGGGGTGCAGTGGGGTTCCACACTGGTGCTCATGTGAAATAAAGTCTGATACTGTACAGTACGCTGGATGTACAGCGGTCAGCGGAACTTAATGTACTGTAGTCGAAAAAAACGAACGGGAGGAAATGCAGCCCGGCTCTCGATTTTTAATCCTAAATTAAGCATCATCTTAAACTCAATATGAACGTCAGTAAATCACTACAAATATGTATATTTTTAATGGAGCCTCGACGGTGTAGCGGAGGGATCTTGCTAAGCATGAAGGGTGTTCCCCATAAGGAACAAGTCGCTGCAAATTATCCCGTTTATTACATGGCCAAATTCTCAACAAAGTAACGACATGACTCCCAATATTAATTGAAATGCTTTTATGGATTTAGAAAATGTTTTTATTGATTTAAAAAATAGTTGTATGTATTGATATAAATTGACATGCATCCGCTAAGAAAAATAGTCCGTTGTGACATCGCGTAAAACAGATTTCGACATGTTACATTAATTGCTTATATCCACACGCCTCTTCTCCTCATATTCACTACCTAAACTAGTTATAAATATGTTTATTTGCACTGTCGGCCGGGTCACTCATTACTGGATAAGCTGCTGCATGAGACAGCTGCCCGAAGAGAGGGAGGACAAAGAGAGGCTCCGTGTATTTTATATATTATAGGCCTATAGAGTCGTTATTCATTTGTTTTAAAGCTCAATAAATAACAAAGAAGACCTTTGACCGGCACTTTTATAATTTTGTCCGGAAGATTTCAACTTTAATACACATTGACTGGCGAAAAACTCTGCCCGGTTCCCTCTGTCCCCAACGTGGAGAATAAACAGAAGGGCAACCATGACAACTATGCTTCTTCGCTGCTTTTGTGGAGGGAGTTACAGCGCCACTTACAGGCCCGGCATATGTACTACAGCGTGTGTCCCCCAAGGCCTGGCTGGAAGGCCTGGAATGTCGGAAGAGAAAGACGTGAATCCAGGAATGTGGACAGCTGGAATGCGGAAATGGAGTCGTTCTAACCATGGATGTATAATAAAACAGATTTATGCATATTCGACTTTTTTTTACTGACCTATTGAAATGATTTCTTAATTTAGGCTATTTTTTACAACGTGTGTTGGAAGGATTTATTAAATTACTATGAATATTTGGACTTAAATTAATTGCCATTTTTTTAACTCAGACATTTATCCCTGACTTTGTCATACCATTTTAACAGAGCCCCCCAATTACCCCCAATTACGCCCCACATACCCCCAATTATTTAATATAATTTACCCTTCACCTTAAATATCTAAAATAATGCATTAGAAGACTAAAGCCCTGTAAATAACCATTGCTCTTGCACAATCCATGCCCCTTTTTAGGACTGTCCCACATTAGGCAAATCATACTGTTGACAGTGTTTTCTGATTTATGGAGTGATTAAAAGAGAGTTTTTTTACTTTACTTTAAGTATTTCAATGTTTTGCTATTTTGTTATTGTACTCCTCTACAGTTCAGAGGTAAATGGTATTTAATATGTGATGTGAAATATAACCAAGTCTTAAATCAGACTTTAGTTCCACCTGGAGTAAATTCACAAGCTTCCCTGCAGTATACAATGTCATTCAAACTAGCTGCACCTTTACCAGCTTTGAGAACACTTTCTCCCCCCTCCCCCCATGAATTGCGTCTGAGGGAATAAACTAATCACTCACTCTACACAGTATGCAAATCGGTGTGAAAGCAGTGAGACCATGAGTGAGACCTGTGAACAAGGGTTCGACAACATTTCTGTTGTCGAACGTGATTCGTTCAGATGCGTCACGTGGTGTGCTAAAACACTTCCTGGTTAGCTGAAAGGAGACAATCTCCTCCAAATCCGTTTGGTTCTTTCTTCGAAATAAAATAGACATAGTTTCTTGCACAACCTATTCAAAGTTCTAATACTTATGATAATCTGATGCTGATGTGCCAAAAGATCAACTATTTCGTTATTTGAGAAGCCTAAACTAAAGTACTGCTTCACAAGATGCTCCACATTCCTCATTGTATTGCTGGACGCTGCTGTTGTCTCCTTCTCAAGTCACTTATGAAACTACGACTTTATTCTCGTAACATTACGACTTTATTTATTATTAATAATGTTCGGAATGTGACCTGTGAGCCTTCTGAATTACCGTGGGACAGCGCATTTTACATTTTCTCATTTACTCACCCAAATGTATATAAAAGTTACTTCAGATGCTGAAATATTTTTATTTTTTCAAGTATAAACATACAGTATACAACAGATATGCACGCATACAAATTATAACATCAAATGAAATGCAAGTTTCTTCGTGACACTTCCTTTTCCTCTTTGAAATCTGTCTGTAAGAGAGAACACACATTTAGATACAGTACATTATGAAGCAGGCCTTAATAAAGTAATAAGAACAGAGAACATGACAAAGAATAAGAAAATGTCCCCATGCAAAGGTCCGGAACATCAAAATGTCTAAGTTGCTTCATGAATTAGTGTGATATTGACGTAGCCTGTAGCTTTATCAACGTCTGCATGTAATCAACAACTGACTGCCAATCAAATAAAGAAAGTACAATTCAATATGTATTGTCAATGAACATTGAACTATACAGATATCCTCTCCGCTTCTCTCTGCTGCGCTCTCATCTCTTCTTCTGTGTTTCTCTCCCTGTATCGCTCACTCGTCTCTTTCGCCCCCTGTCGGCCGGCGGTTAAAATATGGCTGAGATTAAGACAGTGCGCAAGCAGCGCGAGTCACAGAACGAAATGCATTGTGGGACATGTAGTTGTTGTGTAATTTAGCTTCAATATTTACCCGTACAGCGAGCCGAGACACGGCTAATTACTGGCAGGAACACACACACAAACTCTCCGAAACGCACGCGCACATGTAGCTTTAATATTTGACCGAACAGAGAGCCAAGATACGACTAACACACACCACGTTGTTTACTCACAGTTTGAAAGCAGCGTGGAGAAGTCTTCAGCTGCTCCGCCCAGGAGCAGCGTGGAGAGCTATGATAAACAGTGATCCGCTCAGATTAAACTGTGATACGACTTCTGTGGCTATCTACCAGCGATCATGTTTAATATTAAAGACTACACGCATTGATCCCTTATCAAGATCAAATGTGACTGTTTACTCGTTTTGCAAAGATAGAAGCAGAAATGTCATTGCTATATTTGCAGGGATATTTAGAATTTAAAATGCTGCTTGATCGTTAATTTTGTTCTCGGCAAACAATATTATGAATCCTCTATTCAAAAATATTATTCAGTGTCCATCGACATGAAAATAACTAACTAACTACTTTTCTTCTAAATGAAATGCTGACATTACAAAATGCATGGTTTAATGTAATGTAAACATTTACATTATTATTATGATTATTTAATATATAAAGACTACTGTATATGTTCAAATGCTCTTCATTCAAGCAGCTTTATCCGCACTGTGTACGACATCATTTCTGTATTTGTGAATGAAGCGCCATCTCCTGGTTAAAACCTGAAATTGAAAATCTGGCAACGCCCTCTTGGAAAATAGTGGGAGGGCTTGACCTTCCTCCAAACTGGGAGTTGGCTTGCAGTAGGCAGGAACACCTAAGCTGGAGTCCAAAAGTAAGTGCTTCATCTGTAGTTGCACCTGCAAGGAGAATACAGAACAACTGGTTAAAAAATAAATAAACTACAGAGTGTTTGAAAGCGTACAACAGTTTTATGATACTGCCCCATCTAAGACACGAGTGGATCTGACTTTAATTGCATTTGAGTTGAGTGTTTCGTCAACCTAATGTGTTGCTTAAAATAATACTTCTGCATACAGTATGTGACAATGTGAGTGTTGCACGGCCAGATATGGCTCAAGAAGCTGACTCAGATAAGGAAATATATGATATAGCCTATTATGATATTATATGATCGATGATCTGATGATCTGCATACGGCAGTTTAAACTGTATTTCCTTTATCCTGTAATATGACTAGATTTAAACTCCGCACACTTCACTGAGTTGATCTCTTTTCACGCCGGAGGCGGGCAGCGTCAGGTACAAAACAAAAATGAAAATAATGCTCACATAACCACCTACAACTTAAAGTTGGCTAATACTGATTGAAAATAATTGTGGTGAACATTTTCATAAATGTTTCAACCCTACATTTTATCCACATAGAGAGACATATTTTTTTGTTCGGCTACCCCTTAAATCACATGTGGTCCCAGCCTAATTATCTAAAGATGTGCAGAGATAGGCAGCTACACATGTATTATCTCATGTGAGAGCAGTTTACTCTGGAGTCACTGCCAGCCTGTGGGTACAGGCTATCTGCCAGACTAGCCTGTACTTACCCTTTATAATAGATAGAATATGTGTGTATGGGAGTGTGTTTAACATAATACTATAGGCAATGTGTGCGGGGTGGGCCTGTGTGTTCTGTTACACGTTACATATTTAAGTTGTGTGTGATGAGTGATTGACACAACACAAACATTATGCAATGTTATATGATTTTCCAGGTGAAAAGCATTTGGTGCTACTTGGAAAGATAAGCTCCAACATAAATCTCTCCAAGGAGACCGCTTGTGCAAAGAGAGGACACCAAAAGGATCGGAAACAGCAGAGAACGTCCTATTTCTTAGATGGGCACAAAATCTGCCGGGAGACTTTCAAGTTTCTACATGGGTGAGTTTAATTTTGAAAAGGCTACTTCAGTTTTGGTAGTGTTATTATTTTCAAATGAAGTGGTAATAAGCCATGCATGAGTTGAACTGAGTTTGACAATAACTGAATAGAAGCAGAATTTACAGCAATAGTAATAAATAAATATATATATATATATCTATACATGCTTTTACATAATGAACAAATACAACGACAATGTATATGCTACAATGCATACATTAAAAAAAGCCTTAAAAAACAATCAAAGACTGATGTTTTAAACCATTCCAGAATTTCTCAAGACAAGCTGACAGGCATCATGAAGTTCTACAAGGAACATGGCTTGGCCCCAAGGATGAGACGTGGTGGTCGTGTGGTGACCAAAAGGGTGTTGTCCTTTGAAGACATCCAGCGAATTGTACGGTTCATTACCAACTTCGCAGATGTCTTTGCCATGCCACTTCCTGGACGGATTCCAGGGTTTAAGAGGACGGACATCAGGGTTCTACCAACAACTGAGACCAAGTCCTCTGTGTGGCGGAAATACAAGGTCCAGATGCAGGAGAAGGGTGGGTATTTTCTTATATCTTAATCTTGTTTTTTGGGGTTTTTTTACACGCGGAAGCCTCAATGGAAAACTAATTATGAGTAATCTAACAATGCTATCTTTGTCTTTAATCACCTTTCCAGGTCACCGTGCTGCTGGCAACAGCACATTTAGGAAGCTGTGGAAGGAGCTGACTCCCAGTGTCATTATTGGGAGGCCAATGACAGACCTATGTTGGTTCTGTCAGAAAAACAACATTGCCATCTACCGCAGCTCCAACCTTCCCGACTGTGTCAAGTCAGCGAAGCTCACGAAGCAGGAAGAACACCTCCGCACCGTGGGGGTGGAGCGTCAGGCTTACCAGGAGATGGTCGCCAGCTGTAAAGAAACAGCTAGAGAGCTGGGTGTCAAATTAGGACCCAACCAACCCTGTAGCAGAGACATCACCATCCACTACAGCTTTGACTATGCACAGCAGGTGAGGTGTATGAATGTGATGAATGCTGTGATAATCCAGAATGTTTGGAATGTATCAATATGTATATTCACACATTTTTTTAATTAGAGCATAGATCACTCATTAGTTAATTCATCTGTTGGTCTGGTGTTACAGGTCCACTACCCCAGTGACCCTCTCCAGCCCGGGCCCATTTACTTTATGGTTCCCAGGAAGTGTGGACTGTTTGGTGTCTGCTGTGAAGGTGTTCCTCAGCAGGTAAACTACCTCATAGATGAGGCTCATTGCAGCAGCAAGGGTTCCAATGCTGTCATTGCCTACCTCCACCACTTCTTCTCCCAGTATGGGCTTGGGGAGAAAAATGTTCACCTGCACTGTGACAACTGCTCTGGTCAGAACAAAAACAGATACCTCCTCTGGTACCTTGCTTGGCGGTGCATGGTGGGACTCCATGAAGATATCTCCCTCAACTTTCTGATTGCTGGCCACACCAAATTTGCACCTGACTGGTGCTTTGGCCTGTTTAAGCAGCAGTTCCGCCGCACACCAGTGTCCTGCCTGAAGGACATCAGCCAGGCTGTCAGGTCCAGTACCGTCACTGGAGTCAACATCCCCCAGCTGGTTGGCAATGAGTCAGGGGAGACCTTCGTCAAAACAGACGACTGGCACAACTTCCTTGCCCCCAGCTTCAGACCGCTTCCAGGTATCAAGAGGTACCATCACCTACGCTTCACCAGTGCCGAGCCTGGAGTGGTCTACGCCAAGGAGTTTGAAGGTAAAGAAGAAGAGTCCTTCATGCTGCTACGAACAGGGTGCTTTACTGACCAGGAGGCACGTCCCACTGAACTGACTCCCCCTGGGCTTGATGAAAAACGGCAGTGGTATCTTTTTGAGAAGATCAGAGAGTTCTGCACTGAGGAAACCAAAGACATCACCTGCCCCAAACCCTTAACACCTCATCCTTAATGAGTGAGAGTGCATACTACATCAACAGTAGGGCTGTAGCGATACACTAATCTCACGATACGATACACGATATTCAGCTCACAATACGATATATATCACGATATTCAGCCAACGATATGATTCGATACGATTCGATATAATTCGATACACTTACATCCTTTTCTGAAAGATTTTAATGGGACAGTGTGATTTTGGTGACATCTTGTGAGTGTTCCATTGACTTGGATTGAATTAATTCAACTGAAAACTGAAAGCATCAATTATACAGTGTATGGCTCTGACTAGACAGAGAGTCTACAGCTTGCAAATGCTGGACAAAATGAATCAAAAGATGTGGTGAGAAAATTTGTTTCATTTATTGAAACTGTAGGAGCCAATTAACACTGTGGGTATAAAGGTAGGAACCTATGTTTGTTGTTGGCCATACAGTTTTTGACCACACACTGAGAAAACACACACACGGAGAACACACACAAGGAGAACACACACACACACACACGGACGACACACGGAGAACACACACACGGAGAACACCCACACGGGATTACAAACAAATGCAAAAGGTATTGTGTAAACGGTAATATCGTGTGGTGAATGATGGAAAGAAGCAAGTAAAATGGAAACCAGTAAAAATGGAAATAAATGGACTGTTTCGAACTGGAAACTTTGTTTCTGACTTTTATTCAGCAGCAAACTTTGTGTGCGTCAATTACACCCACAAAGCGGATCCTCAGAGGCTTAAAGCGTTGGCTTAGCCTCTACATATAGTCAAAAACTAGCCTTTTTTGGAGTTATTCAAGAGGACATTTTTCGTTGCGTTTATCGAACGCTGAGAGCGGCTGCTCACCTTCTACCGGACGCCGGGAGGAGGACAACAACACGCCGGCTGCTCAGCTGTTATCAGCCACTGGACGCCGGGAGGAGGACAACAACACTGCGAGAAGAAGACACCGGCGTCTGTGTATCTAGAAATGCTCTACAGCGACACTAGCGGCTCGGCTGGCTGACGTAATCGCTCTTCATGCAAAGCGAACGGCGGGGAATGGGCAGCGAGCAGAGTGCCAGGCGGAACACGGGGGATTTGAATGGGACTTAATGTATCGATACCCGCGGCTGAAATATCGATACTTTCTCGGGAAACAAAATATCGATGTATATCGCAGGATCGATTAAATTGTAAATGTATGTCATTCTTCTGTAAATACTGTAAATATATATTTCAAATTGGTTTTAAGCTAGCTACTCTGTTGCTTGTTTGCTATTTTTATATTGTGTAGTATATTTATCTGTTCTGTTGCTTGTTGTTCACATGCAGCTTCTTTCTCCAAATTAACTTTTGTGCCAAATGATTCTAATGTATAGGTTAACATGCAATCAGTTCATTCAAGTATTTATTTATTCCAACTCTGTTTTTCATAAAAATGGTATATCGATGAGTGTGCACGTGGGTATGGGCGTGCACGTGAGTACGGGCGTGCACGTGAGTACGGGCGTGCACGTGGTCTGGGTGTGCACATGGCCATGTACATGGGAATAGATGTGTGCGCATAAGCATGTTCTCAAACATGACCAAAATACATGTTAAATTGATGAGCGTGCACGTGAGTTCGGGAGCGCATGTGAGTACGGGAGTGCACGTTCGTACGGCGTGCATGTGTATGTGAGTGCCTTTGTTCCATGTATTGATGTATGAAAGTGACAAAGAGAGAACAGTATAGTGTGTGTGTGTGTGTGTGTGTGTTTTTGTGCAAACAGCTCTAGATGAATTCGTTTTATGGTATGGTTCATTTGAATAAATACCTAAGAAAGTACTGCAAACTTTGAAGGCCTTTTTCTCAAAATCATGGTTCGGTGACATTCATTATGTAAAGTGACGTATTTTGCTTAATATTTGGAGCACAAAAACAATATTGATATCATTAGAAAGCTAAGAATCTCATCTTTCCAACAGTGTATCAAACTCAAAATGTGTTTCGGGGTCAATGTGACTGAAAATGATAGAGCAGGTCACATATGTATTTAGATATGTTTTAAACAAGTTTAAATAAAAGGCTGGAGTGTTTATTGCTCTGCCAGGTAGGCTACAACAAGTGGGATTTATCTTTTATTACTATACTATACTCAGTAATTCACAAAAAATAAGTTTATTTTTTAATGGAGCCTCTCAATCTCACAACGGGCAAACAAGAATATTTACTATAATATTATACTATACTATACTATAACAATCACTGATACCTCATTCACACCAACGCAACTCCGGTTCAAGCTCCGTGCTAGAGCTTTTTAGGTTCAGAACCGGTTCTTCGGTTTAGCTCCGGCTCTTTTCACACAGCCCAGAGTCCGACTGGTGCTGCGTCATTGTGTCATCGTTTGCGTCATGACGTAACCGTTTGCGTGCCTGCTTCATAAAGCCAAACCGTGCGGAAACCCCTCACAGCTCACACCGACAACAACAACAATGGCCGATTGTGCTCCAGCTTCCTCGGTACCTCTTCGGAAGACCAGATTCCCAGTAGGTAGCTGGTCTCTTCAGTGGACCACTGCTGCTGGTTAAGTTTCTCCATCGTTGTGTACAAACTGGATAAAACGCCGGCTTTTTGTTGTTGTTCAGGAGTTGACAAGTTCAGAACTAAGTCTGCATTTAGTTGAAAACCTGTAATATTACATATATATGATGTAACATGTATTACTTCACCATAATAAATATGTTAATGGTTTACTGTGTATTTTGTTCCCTGAATACCAGATACATATAGTTAGCTACATTCTAGCATGTTGTAAATAGTACCAATGCATTCCCCATCCTTGAAAATGAAGGATTAGCCACCAGAATCAAGATCCTAGGTGGTCTAGATCCTAAACTACTGGTAAAATAACAACCAATGGCGGCCATTTTCAAAATGGCCGCTATTGGCGCCATTGGACACATTTGCGATGGCCCTATAGCCAAAAATCTTCCGTAGGGCATGCTCTAACAGTGTGCCAAATGTCATGTTTTTATCATCAAAAGCACAATTCTTTCACATATCTGCTGGACCATAAGTAAGACTCACGGAGCCACTAGCCTGGCCTTGATCAGAAGTATACATTTTCAAAAATCTTCATTGCAATCCCAAAATGTTTCTGCATCATAATAAGATTCTTTGGTTTGAAGCGGACGAAAGAGCAGATGTTCTGGGACATTATTTTCAGATGCTAACATAGCTACCTGTCATTGCTGCTTCAGTTATGCTTATTTTTTCCGTTCTGCCCCCATTATCAGCCAAATTACCACTTCCCCCCCCCTTCTTCTCCATTTAGGTTTATTGCCATTCTCCATCTGTCCACCAGATGCCCTCAGACCTTTCCCATCAATCTTGGTCACATGACTCACACAGACTTCTGCTCACCTGTATCTCGTCCCCTAATCACCCTGTCAGTATAAATACCAACCCGTTTTTCTCAGGCAGTTTCTAAATTGTCAATGTTTTTGCCATCCTTGCTTATCAGCCATCTGAACCTGTAACCTCTAGTCTGAACTCTTTACCCTGAAATCTGTAGCCTTTGCCTGCCTGTCTGTAAGCATAATCCCACTCATTTTATTAAATTACCTGAACTGTTTCTTTCTTCTGCTTTCACCCACCTGCCTGACATCTACGTATTGTGTGAAGCCTCTGGCAGCAAAAATGCCAACAGTTAACTGGCAGGTCCTCAGCACACTGAAAGGATACAACTTCACTTTCCATCATAACTCTCGACTCTCAATAATAGAGCGCTTTCTGTGTACACACTTGCACAAACATGCACACACACAAATAAAATCTCTTTCTCCGCTTTACCTACTCTCATTATGTGTGGTAGTACAACACATTGCGCTGTTGTGTCAGATGAGAGCGATGACAGCTGACAGGAACACGTCGATATGACACAAAGGCAACAAGACTTGCTGAAAGACAGATACTACTTCCCCTCCCCTCTCCCCCCCTCACCCCTCATATCTGACCCAGTTGGAAGTGATGTGTAAGTGCTCCACAACAATGAAAAGGGAGAACAGGGGGAGGAGGTAGAGGAGCTTGGGGTATCAAAGTATGGAGCAAGGTAGGTGGGAGGGGGGGGATCCAAAGTCATCAAAAGCTTAATCTCTTGCTCAAGATTTTGATCTTTAATTCTGGTTCTTCTTTGCTTTTTCATAGCTAAAAAGCAACACCGCCGGCTGGATGCTGTCATGTTCTCCTTGTATCTGCATTGTTGTTGTTGTTGTTTGTAGAGTTGTTTCGATGAAGATAAAAGCAGAGCGAGAATTTGAGAAGAAACGGTTGTAGAAGTTAAGACTCATATTAATCTTCTCTGCACCATGGATCTCTTTCTCTCTGTGCATTGTTCTCTCATCTGTCTCCATATACATTTCAGTTTAAACTGTTTAATATTTAAAAACAGAGAAGCTTGCTGCCAATGCATTATGGTTATAAAATCCTCTCTTGCTCTTTGCATATTCCTGTTTTTGGTCTGTAAATTGCATCACAGCATATACATAATACCTGTCACTGTAATATAAATAAAATATAGTAAACTGGTACAAACATCATCTTCCAGTGGCAAAATGTTAAATATACTTACACATCTATATTTCACCCTGTAGTATTAGCATCATACAACGTTAATGAACATTGTGGCAATTGTCAACCATTTAAATATTTATACAATATATAATTATATAGTTGTATTTTATGAAGGAGGTCTAAAAAGGCACAAGTAACGGGAAAGTAGGAGTAGTGTATATTGTGCAGATATAATCCTAACTGGTGGGCAAAGGCTGTAAAGAAAATGTTATTGTTCCCCTTTAGTGGCAACAGCTGCTGTCCTGCAGTGACAGATAATAACTTACCAAATATGCAATACAAGTAATAACATGTTGGAATCATGTTGCACTGGCTAGGAAATAGCAAACAGAATACAAATTCAAAAATAAAAAAATAATACATGAAAAAGGACAAAATCCCATGAGTCATCATGTATTAACTTTACTTGGAGGGGTACACCTACGAAAGTATGCAATCTTATTGCTTGTTCTTTGTCCCCTGTAACTTTTATAAATGACATCCCTAGCTGCATTTACCATGACAGTGTATTTGTATTCTTTCCCATCTAAATGATGTCCAAAACCAGGAAGAAAAGTCCCAAAATGGAATAGACCCAAATCATAATTTGTCCTACATCTCAAAATAACACATTTGATACAGAATCAATATGGGCATTCTTATGTACAGTAAATACATTAAAAGTAAATATTACTTGTTTTATTTGTTATTATTATTAACACTATATATATATTTTTTTTTTTTCTCTTTCCCTTCTATCTGATGTTTCTCATTGCAATGAGGCCACACCCCAGGCCGTTATGATTATAATGTATTATTCTTATTCATTTTCTCTCTTTATTTAAGTAATTGGTATGTAAGCTGAGATATACATAGATATCTTGCTACATGAATAAGGTGAGATTATTGCCACCCAGACGTATGTTATATGCGCAGTAACTATTCTGCACATATTTGAGTATGTGTGCGGGTGTATGTATGTATGTATGTATGTTATGTCTGAATGTTTACAAAAATGACAATAAAAGAGTATTAAATATTACTTAATGTAAAATATAAATAATTGATGGAGACATTAAAACAATTGACACTTAATCAATTGCAATATCTTATCCATTGATGTAACATGTCTAATAGGATTGAAATCATTCAAAAGTATTAAAACCTTACTACAAACTTCCCAGTAAGCAACGGGAAACATCACTGCATCTTCAAGTGTATTCCTTCCTCATTTGATACTCTGGACTCATACACTGCTGTACCTGTGATTACCTATAGGGAGCGGCAGTGTCACACTAAGCTGTGAT
>CALSBZ010038485.1:5618-15859 GCA_943591055.1 Gobionotothen gibberifrons | reverse complement strand
TGTCTCTACTTTAAAGAGTCCTCTCCTGCTGATGTTCAGGTGTATATTAGTGCGTAGTGTCTCTCTACTTTGATTGATGACGTCAAAACTCCTAAAAAAAGTCACTGCCCCTTGCAAAGAAAGCGTGACAAAGTATCAGGTCATTTTTAGACTTTATTTTTGCCTGTTTTAACAAAAAATAAATTGAATTGAAATTGTAATCTTTCACTTGGGGACTGCGTCAGGCTAGCTGTTCCCCCCTTTTTCTTCCAGTATTGCTGGATATGCTATGCTAAGCTTATCGTGTACTAGTTAGCTTCATTTTTAGCCTAAAAATGAGGCTTACTAGTCCACAACAAAAAACGACAACTATGCCTTTAATTGAAATCTAAATCTTTCACTTGGGGACTGAGCCAGAATAGCTGTTCCCTTCTTCTTCCAGTATTTATGCTATGCTAAGCTAACCGTGGACTAATTAGCTTCATTGTTAGCATACAAACAAGACAGTAGTAGCCAATAATCTTCTCATCTAACGCTCAAAAACAACATGTTTATCTATTCCTTTAAATGTTTCTCTTTTGCTTTAAACAATAAGATGCTAACTTAATATCAAACTCTCTCTTTGGCCGTTATAAAAACACTAATGGACCAGTGCATCATTACATCTTTACCATCTTAAAAATATATTAAAACTCCATAAGTAAGAATCGAAATGGTTCTCCACTGGGTTATTTTTGATAATACTCAAGCGTCCCTCAGGCTGAAATTAAACAAAAGCTATTAATCTCTCATAAATAGCAACAGAAACACGCTGCTGCATGCTGGGCTGATAGTTAAAAGGAGAACGAGGCGTGCTGGTCTGGAAAATATCAGAACTAAAGGCGTTCATAAGGGAAAACAATATAAGGAAGAAATCTATAACTCGGCATTTTAGTATATTTACCGTCGATAGGTCAGTGGACTTGAGAAGAAAGACATAACTACTATTAGTGCCAGAAATGTGACTTCTTAGACACATCGAACAGGTATTGTGACTCCATGCATTCATGCACTGTTTGCATTGAAAATGAGGAAAAATACAATTTAAATTGATCATAATTAATATTTTTGTTCACTTTTAGGCAGTGGAAACAACCTATGAAAGTTAGCTTAAACGTTGTGGTTATGGTAAAGTAGTTAGCAGTCGCTGATTCAGCCTGTTCTCTGTATACTAAAACCTACACAAAATACGTTTCTAGAAGTTGTATAAAGCCCATGTAATGTTGTGTCCCGTCAAAAAGGTTAAGTCCAGTCATGTTTCATGTTTTTGTTTAAGCCCCTGTCACACTGTCCCCAAATTGACACCCGATGGACACAAGATAAAGGAAATGTTCAAATTCGGCTCTGATCGTAACAGCATCGGGCCATTCGTGAGGGCATCTTAAGCCATCATATGACCGCCGGTGGAGTTTCTCAGGCTCCGGCAGCAACTTCGGGAGCGGTGGCAACATATTTGGCATGACAAAGCATTGCCGAAGGTTCATTTTGTTGACTTTGCGTGTCCATGTTGCCCTTCGTAAGGCATTCGTGAGGGCATCCTAAGCCATCGTATGACCACCGGTGGAATTTATCAGGCTTCGGCAGCAACTTCGGGAGCTCCCGAAGTTGCTGCCGAAGCCTGAAAAACTCTGCTGCTCACCTGCAGCTCCTCCCGCTGTGATGCAGCGGTGAACTGAGCAAAACACACACTTCAAGTCAGATCATCCTACCTCTCAAACTACCTAAACTAGTTATAAATATGTTTATTTTTACTGTCGGCCGTGTCACTCATTACTGGATCAGCTGCATGAGACAGACACTGACGCTGTCAGAAGAGAGGGAGGAAAAAGAGAGGCTCCGTGTATTTTCTATATAGTCGTTATTCATTTGTTTTAAAGCTCAATAAATAACAAAGAAGACCTTTGACCGGCACTGATGTTGCTACGATCAGAGCCCAATTTGAACATTTCCTTTATCGTGTGTCCATCGGGTTGTTTTATTGCACAACAAAATCATGTAAACATATTATGTAAATAACCCAATTTGTGTTCTGTGAAACTGAAAAGGATATAATATATTATTTTGAAGGCGAGTTGACAGAATGTTGTTGTTGCTATGGAAACAACACTACGGAGAAAACTTAATATCTTCTACATATAAAGACGGATAAAGTAAAGAACAAAGTCTGAAAATATCAGTACAGTATCATAGTACTTTAACATAATTGTTTTTGTAACTTTCGTTGCAGTTGTATGTCTTAAATGTAATGTAAATGTTGCCTTCGTGTGTGGTTCGGGGCCATCTTCGTGCGAAGTTCACAAATCCATATTCGTGTGTCCATCGGGTGTCAATTTCAGACAGTGTGACGCGGGCTTTAACCATTTTCTGTCTTGTCTCCCACTTCCTATCCTGGTGTGTGTCTCCCGCCCTCATCAGCGTCAGCCCCGCCTCTGATTGTTTCCACCTGTGTCCAGTTACCTTTTGTTTATAGTCCCCAGCTTCCCTTTGTTCCTTGTCCGTTCGTCTTGTCCTGTCTCTATGCAAGCAGTCAGCGTGCCTGCGATTACTCACCTTGTCTCATGCCTGATTTATGCTCTCGAATTATTTTTCGAAGTTTCTTCCTCAGTGAGCGATTTTCTTTTGTGCCTTTTTGAACCTTTTTTGCCACCTCATCAGAGTGTCGATCCTTATTTATTATCCTGTTTTTTGGAATAAAGTATCTTACTCATACTTTACCTCTGTCTCCTGGGTCGTGCATTTGAGTCCAATACCTTGTGTTTCCAAGTTCGTGACATGTAACCGTGAACCAGGAGGACAGGCAACGTAGCATAAATTGCGACAACGTTTAAGATAAGATAAGATAAGATGAACCTTTATTAATCCCAGAGGGGAAATTCAGTTGTACAAAGCAGCAACAGGGTAAGCGTGAAAAAACAGTACAGCAAAGATTCACACAGATCAATAAAAAAAAATAATAATAAAAGACTATGAAAATAGGAGATGAATACAAATAAGAGTAAAATAACTGTCAGCATATATACGTTTACAGAGAAACAAGGTCATGGTAGAAACAAAAAACCAAGAAAAATACGGGACTTTCAACAAAACACTGTTTATGTAATTTGTCAAATCCGAAGTTGTTTTCTGTGTACTGTTACTTCGATAAGAAAACGCCCGTAACATATCCCTTTGTAAGACATCATATAAATTGTTGATGAGGTTACATCTCTTAATATCAATGGAATTCAATACCACAGAGAATCCTCATCCTACTACACATTCAAGCACAGTGTTAAAAAGTGTCAGCACTGATGTGTGGGTGTAGGTGTGTGTATGAGTGTGTATTGTAAATGTTTTATGTATTATCATGACTTCATATGTACAATGGTATAACAATGTCGTGGTATTTTTATTATTGCTTTTAGGATGTCTATCACCATCTGGCAAAGGGACTATCGGTGAAAACTAGCCTTTTGGCTAATTCGAGTACTTTTACATGTTTGTAATATGTTGATTAATGTACGCTGTCTCTTGTTTTAAATAAATCAATTCAATTCAACACATACCAGCACATACGGAACAATTGGTCCTTTTGGTTTCCACCACCTACAAAAGTACAGTAAATACCTTCCTATTTAGCTGTTGAATATTTTCCACTAGGCTTGTCTATAACTGTGTCCATCTGCTGTTTGGTTGTAAGCAGGTGGTGCAGAGTAAAAGATGAGATGTGATGCAAGCAGGACATGCTATTAAACGATAAAGTTCACTCCATCAATCAAGGGATTCATTTGAGGGACAACAAATCAAAGATAGACACCTTCAGGGCCAGGAAGAAGTTGACTTACCATCCCCCAACATATCATCCATCACAAGGTACTGAAATGAAAAAAAAAAATACATATATATTCTGTATTTTGTCAATTAGCGTTGATTGGTGCTGTGTTTCGTTGCTGCAATCTTCACATCACAGTGAAACATCCCATCACTGCCAGCCCTGGCTTGATCTACAGAGATGTGGATTCCCTGGAGCGCTGTTCGGAGCGTCGGGGATCCCCATCGACTCCCTGGAGCTGCTGTTGAAGAGCCGCTGGATGTCAGAGGAGCTTCGTGAGAGATGTGAAGCAGAAACCTCCACATCCTGGACGAAGGACCCGAGTGAATCAGAGAGTATACAGTATGTTAAAATGTTAAAAAATATTTCTGATCATACATATTGTGAAATAAAAGGGGTTGAACAATACATCAGTCATCCTTCTCTCATTTTATTCTGACATTCTGCCTCAGAATTAGTACCGGCTTTTATATGTTTATTTTGTTGTTAATATTATTCATTTTATTTTATTTCAATGTTGTTTGGTGTTTTTTTGGTATTGTTGACCCTGGTAGAATGGTCTCTTTTACTCCCTATACATACAGATGAAGCACTTAATTTCGGACAGTTTGAAACACAAGGGCAGTGATTGGTAAGTGGTCTGCCCTCGCTCAAGGGAAAGCCTCCAGCTTGACTTGAGACCGCCCCCGTTATAAATAAATGTAATTATAATGAAGCCAGCTGCAATGGATCATTGAACACCTGAAATTGAAAATCTGGCAACGCCCTCTTGGAAAATAGTGGGAGGGCTTGACCTTCCTCGAAACTGGGCGTAGGCAGGAACAGGTAAGCTGGAGTCCGAAATTAAGTGCTTCATCTGTACGTACATGTGAGGGTCTATGTATGTATATGCTTTCTGTGTTTGACAATGTCACAAATAAATCATATATAAAAAAACATTTAGTACCGGCTTTAACCTGCATCATTACCACTTTACCAGCAGAAGTGGTGCAATCTAATAACGTACATGTATTCAACTGTGTGGCACTTAATCGTTCTACTCCACTACATGTTGCAGGCCAGCAGCATCGTGCTTCTTACTCCACTTAGTCCACTACAGTTCTCTGACAGCTGTAGTTGCTTTTACAGATTCAGATTATTAGCTAATACAAAATATATATTAAATAATAAATACAAATTGACGTATAAACAATATCTCAATATTCAAGATTCAAGGCTTTTATTGTCATGTGTATACAGTGTAACACATCTTAGGTCACAGGATCCTCCAACAGTGCAAAGTGAACAGATACAATCGTAAAATAGTAAAATAGTGAAATAGTGCAATAAGAGTCTGTATACAAGTAATTGGAATATGATATATTAGATATCTGGAGGATAAAGGACATTGTGAGTGGCTGTTGTCCATGCTTTTTAAATTATTTTCTGATAACGCTGAGTGAAGACGTGTGATCTGTGGACTGTGTGGTCAGGATTTATATTGGAAGCAAAACAGTTTCAAGTTAAACGGCTTAATTTAGTTTTTTTGGAAGAGTGGCCGTTGCAACAGTTCAGCTTGCCAAGCTAAAGAAGATTACATGCATTGCACTCTACGGATACATAACCTGGACATACAACACAAATATCGTGTTGTTGTTCATGGAATAAAAATAGAAGAGGAACAGTATTTACAAACTGAAACTAAACAGATGTTATTATAAATGGCCAGCTGAACCATCAGAAATGGCACCAAAACGGACACAAAGTGGTTTTAATTTCTGTTCAAAATCCATTTAGTAAATTACCGCTGCACAGTAAATGCTCCTATATAAATAAGTAATGAGCCATATGGAAAGCAGGTGTTTTAAAATGTGGGTGACACAAATGAACGGTCAAAGCACTTCAGCAGCCACGATGACATCTGGATTACAACATGACGACAACGTGGCACTAATTACTTACAGGATTACTGTAGTCGGGGTTTAAGGCAGAAAATCAACGAAAAAAATAACCTCCAAAAGGTGTTTCACTGATTATTCATCGTTGTGCAGAATGATGTATGTGCAGAGTGTCACAAACGAGCTGAGAACCAAAGTGCAACACACGGGAAACCAGGGATAGTCGGTAACCAGCTTTATTGTAGGCAATAGGCTGGTAGGAGACAAAACGGCAGATAGTAGGCAAAGGGCTGGTCGGGGACAGGCGAGGGGTCCAGGAGAAGGCAAGACGGGAGTCGCAGGTACAGAACAGGTCAGGGAGCAGGCAAGGCAGAATAATCCGAGTTCAGGCAGGGTCAGGAAACAGACGAGACAGGATGGTCTGGGACAGGCAGGGTCGAAACCGGGAGAGCAATCTGGAGGTACATGCGGGAAAGACTGGCATAGTGCAAAGTACGATCTGGCACTGAGGTGAAAGTGAAGTGAGCCTAAATACTAAATTGAACTGATGGGTGTAACAGAGTGAGAGAGAGACAAGGTGTGGCTACCAGGTGACTCAGGAATGTAAATGCAGAAAATAGGTGAGAAAGAAAGCAGAACTGTGACACAGAGTCTGAATCTAGGAGGTATAACACTGTTTAAATGTGCACATATTGATGTTGAAAATTAACATCTCAAGTGTTATACTCTGGGAATGGACTGGTAATGAACAACTTGTTTGTTTAAAAAAACTACCTTTTATAAATATTTAAATGAATAAAACCTAGAACATGCAAGAAATATATTTTAATATTACATTCTGGCAGCGCTTGCTTGAGTTTTGGATTGGCCTATGGGTATGTTTTTTATATTAAAAGAATACTTGCTATGCGGCTCCCTGAGGCTGCACATTAAACACTAAGAATTGATCCTTTGCTTTGAAATAACAAACATTTTTAATAATTGAAAACATGTTTCCCCCGAAGCAGTTTTTTTAAATCCTTTTTAACTAGAACTTTCATTTTTGGAATCAGAGCAGCAGAGTAAAGGTTTTCAGGGGTTACATGATCCCCCTTTGACTATTGTGTCACAACAAGTGGTTTTATTGAAATGATCATCCCATGCCAGCTCTGACAAACAAGAGAAAAATCAAATCTCCATTGTTACAGGAACATCTGCCTGAAAAGCAAAATGCATCAAGTGCACATGCTCCAAGAATGGACTTGATCAACAAGACAAAGGAACTTATTTACATTAGTTTTAGACATGGAGGGATATTTTAAAATACAATATTCTGGCAGTTCTTTTCCCATCTTTTTTTATTGGCCTATGGCTATTTCTTTATCTAGTCCTCAACTACTGGCCATGCTAGCGGCTAACTATACATCATGAATTATCAATTGATCCCTTTGCTTTGGAAAAACAAAACATGTTCAATAATTAAACGGTTTTTTTCCCCAAATACGTTTTTAACTGGAACTCACATTTCAGACTCAGAGCCCAGTAAAGGTATTCAGAGGTGAAATGATCCTCCAATGAACCCTCTGAAACTATAACAAAAACCATGTGTCACATTGATGACAGATTTCATGCTAACAGGAGGCGGTTTTATATAAATATATATATATATATATGAAGTGTCATAAAACATGGAACAGATCTTTTATTCAAAACAGTGCTTTCTCAAGTTTTGTAAGGCCTCTGGGTATTTTTCTTTATCTATGACACAATGCTAGCAGCTAACTGCACATCAAGAACTAGCAATTGATCCTTTGATTTGGAAAAACAAACACGTTCAATAATTATAAGAAGTTTAGTATTTTTTGTCAGGGAAATTTCTGCAGCAATGGAGAGTCAGGACTCAGAGAGACACGAGGAGAGTTGGAGCTTTGATGTCAAACACTGATAGTTTATTCACAAGTATAACGGCCGGAGAATTCATATCACAAGTCACAGCAGCAAAAGGTTCTGACTGCACGGGTGGGTTGCCATGTCAATTCTGATCAGCCTCTCTCTGGATAGACCTTTTAACTAGTTCAGAGAGAGTAAACAACATATTTGGGGAGATAATCTAAACAGCTGGGCACCCTGAATCACTTGTGTCTGACCCTTAATGGCCTCGAAGCCAGTGTTCCCACAGCTGTAAACCATTTCGTGACAGAGAGTTGAACTGGTTTATCAAGATAGCTGGAGCCTCCCATTCCTTAAGAGAGATAACAGGCTCCGGGGTGATCGTAAATGTCAACACACAGAAAAGGTTAAATATCTAGAGTAAAGACAGAAATAATCTTTGAAATTTTTAACTCCTTGAAATGAACCCTCTGACACTTTTGCGAAACCCTTTTTGTGCCACATCAATGACACATTTCATGCTAACAGGAAGTGGTTTTATGGAAATTATCTTCCCCAGCCTGCGCTGACAAACAAGACAAAAATCTATTAAATAAAATCTCAATTTCTATTGAAACAACTGCCTATAAATACTATATTCTGGCAGTTCTTTCTCCAGTTTTGTAAGGCCTATGGGTATTTCTTTATCGATGACACAACTACTAGCCTAGCTTGCGGCTAACTACACAAGAACTAGCATCTGATCCTTTTGCTTTGGGGAAACAAAACATGTTTATAATTAAAAGAAATATTTTATTCTTAACTGGGACTTTTTTAGTAATAGTAAAGATTCAACGTATTCAGAGGGGAAACGATTCTTGAAATGAACCCTCTGCTAGTGACTTATCCGACCGGCCCACATCGTCCGACCGGCCCACTTCAGTACCGGCCCATCGGGAAACGTCCCGAACGTCCCGATGGCCAATCCGCCCCTGTCTATGGGTGGTTCTATATATCTTTTACACAACTACTAGCCTAGCTTGCGGCTAACTACACAAGAACTAGCATCTGATCCTTTTGCTTTGGGAAAACAAAACATGACTTTTTTAGTAATAGTAAAGATTAAAGTTATTCAGACGGGAAACGATCCTTGAAATGAACCTTCTGAAACTTTTACAAAACCTTTGTTGTGTCACATCAATGACACATCTCATGCTGACAGGAAGTGGTTTTATGGAAATGATCTTCCCCAGCCAGCTCTGACAAACAAGACAAAAATCAATGGAATTAAATCTCCATTTTTGCAGGAACAAGAGGCAACACGGCCGAGCCTGAACGCCTCGGCCTTGTTTGGAGCAGTTAGAATAAATCTCGCCACACAGGAGACGTGAAGAAATCCTCTTGTTGCTTCGTGCGTTGTGTGTCAGCCTGCAGAAGTCTGGGGGGTGTTTGGCTGATGCACTACAACAACTCGAAATCTTGCCAAGTATATGTGTCTAATATCTAGTCAGAATATGTCTCTACACCTGATATAAGACACAATAACTTCAGAAGTAACACAACACATAACACATATCGGGTCTGGTTTTTAGACAATGCATCATCTTGTTAAGTCAAAACATCTTATTTTGAGTTGTATCTCAGATTAAACACATATTTATTTTACATATTTATTAGAAAATCACCAACTAACATCAGAAAACTGAACACTAACGGCCTGTCCACACAGCGGCGTGCGTTGAAGCTTGCCGGCGGGCGTTTCTGAAACTCAACCAACAACCAATCACATGAATCTCCCGCCCCTGACACACAAGCAGCGGTTTGATTGGCTAGAGCTTGTACTGGCATTTGATTCGATTGGCTGACGCTTCTGCCGAGGCGTCAAAAGTTGAACATTGCTCAACTTTTGCAGCGAGCCACGCCAGCAACGCTCCGCATCGCTTCCCACAATGCAGTTCGGCGAAAAGTGACGTCAACCCCATTCAAAGTGAATGGTGAAGCGTCAACGCACGCCGCTGTGTGGACGGGCCGTTAGGAGCATTTGCGGCTTATAGTGTTACACAACATTTTCCTGATTCTGGTCAAATACAGTTCAAAATGAGTTCTCCAGCTATTACAAGATCTGATTTATCTAAATATCCCATCTTATTTCAAGACATCTTACCAAGCTAATTTTCACTTGTTCTATTGGCAGATGTTTGCACTTATTTCAAGGGAAAACAGCTTGTTTTCATAATTGTTTAACTTGTTTTTGGAGCAGCATTTTTTCCAGTGTGTTGCAGGGGAGGAAATGCTCGGATCACATCTGAAAGCGACTTCTGATTTCTGGGTGCCCCGAGCTCTAAAGCACGATCGCTGTCAAACCCCCCGGAGGCCTCGCTTCTTTCCGAGAGCCCGAGGATCAAACACCCGGCACACAACTGTCAAAACAATCTCATCACAGAGAGGAGAACAGACTGAGAGCCAGGGAGGCCGTTTACTGCCAAGAAAGAGGGACCGAAAGCTCCTTCTAGAGAAGTGTGATACTGTGAAGTATTATTTGCATGTTTCTAAATGTGTCCTACTTACTGACTTAGGTAGGTGGATAGATACAGTAGATAGATAGATAGATAGATAGATAGATAGATAGATAGATAGATAGATAGATAGATAGATAGATAGATAGATAGATAGATAGATAGATAGAT
>CALSBZ010038482.1:181-13743 GCA_943591055.1 Gobionotothen gibberifrons | reverse complement strand
TGTGTGTGCTCCAGTTTTAGTTTCACATGATGTGTAACTCTTCTCTCATCTTATTAAAAGTACATCTTTATATCTGGTATGTGATGGAGGAGTAGTATAAAGTGACATCACGTGGAAACACTTCAGCTGACACACAACTACCTGCAATCTGTATTTGAGTAAATGGACTTTATTCACTTTCCAACCATGAAAAACTGTTTATTTCTGTACCGTTAACTGTTGTTATCTGAAATGTACCACATTCAAAGTTTAAACAGGTCGTTCATTTGAATGTATAAGCATCAAAAACCTATTTCATTCAGTGTTTAGAAAGGGTGAAGTGTAAACTGTGACATACACGGAGTAGTTTCTATGTAGAGTATCATACTTCAACCAGGAGAGACGTGATGTATGAAATACATATTTATTACAGGGCACGTAATATGAATGAACAATGATTGCCAGAATTAAAACAGAGAATGGCGACTAGGCCCCGGTTTGCAGGATTATCATTCGGGAGGGGAAGAACCGCTCCGAAGGAACCCCCAAAAGAAGTGAAGTATAACATACTGAGATGTAATGAGTTTCTTACCTTGAGGGCTGACTGCGGTGATCTATGGATGAAATGAGAGATTAGCATGTGGATTAACAGGGCCGGAATCACTGCCGGGTTTACCGTACATCATAAAATGCTTGACCCGCAAGTCGACGGCCGGAATCAGCGCCGGGCTTATGAGAACAAGCGGCCGGAATCACTGCCGGGCTTACTGTACATCACAGGATGCTTGACCCGAAAGCCGACGGCCGGAATCAGTGCCGGGCTTACGTACTACCACTAAACAACGGCCGGAATCAGTGCCAGGCTTACGTACTACCACTAAACAACGGCCGGAATCACTGCCTGGCTTACTGTACGTCATAGGATGCTTGACCCAAAAGCCGATGGCCGGAATCAGTGCCGGGCTTACGTGAACGCTACCGCTAAACATGAACGCAGATGAACACTACCACTAAAATGCATAGATACCGGATTTAGGGTTGAGAGACCTTGGGTGGCCGCACGGCACTGATGTCCGGGCGAACGTAGATTTGAGGGCGGGGGAGGACCACCGTCCGAGTTGTTGTAGGGATGAGGAAGAAATACCTTGATTGGCAGCGGGGTTGGCTGCACTTATCCTCGGCAGGGTTGCTGCGCCTATCCTGCACGGAACCCTGAAATGCTATTAAGACACCACCACCAGTTATATGCATATTTACCATAGGTAAACTGAGAGATCTGGATTGCCGGCACGAGCCGATGTCCGGGCGAGGAGGGAGATGTAGCGAAGAGGGAGATGTAGACAATGTAATGCATGAGCTGTTAGCCAAGTACAGTGATGCATGAATATCATAGCCTGGCTATTAGCGCCATGTGGGCATGAAACCGATATATAAATGAAGTGCAATATGCGCGGCATGAATGATGTATGCTTAAGTAATACTGAAACATGACCCATGATGGGACTACTTAATTAGCAGTTTGATTACTCCACATGAGACATAGATGCTGATATGCTTGATTGGGTAATTAAGACTGTCTTCTATCATCTTACATGAACTTCTCTTTCTCCCTGAAGAAACCCCCCCAAACCAACGGATGGCAGCGTCCGTGACATGTTGAAGCTTGAAACTGCGTTCTTGCTGAGCATTATGACGGGTGGAAGTTACCCGAACTGCATAGTAATGCGTTACGTTACTTCGTTCTTCTTTTTCTTTTTTTATATCCTTCTCTCTTTCTCTTTTTTTTCTTTTTTCTTTTTTTCTTTTTTTCTTCTCTTCTTTCTTCTTCTTCTCTTTCTGCTCTGTTACTTACTGAGCATTATGACGGGTAGAAGTTACCCGAACTGCATGTAATAAGATCATCGGCGTGAAACGGAGAGACTTAAATTCCTTCTGTAACCAACAGATCTGCGGAAAGCGGAGAGCACTCTGAACTCTCCAGGTCATGTACTCTCACATGAATTTCGTCTGTTGCCATCAGGGCGTAGATAGCTCTACCTGATCAGAGGAATAATCGCTTTTCAATTCATTTATCCCTTCTGCACTCAAACTTTTAAATTCTTGAAAGCTTTTAACTTGATTATTTATTTATTTATTTATTATTGTGATGCCGTGAACTATTTAGTGTAAATTGGAATTATCCACATCTGTGCTCCCGGGTGTATCTGTGTGTCTTCTTCTTGTATGTTCCTGCCTGTGTACCTGACGTAAGCTGCTGCTCATACCAATGCCCCTTGTGGGATTAATAAATTGTTGATTGATTGATTGATTGATAATGCGTTACGTACTCGTACGGCAAGTAATACGTTACTGAAAACTCCAACTGTAACACGTTACACCCAGCACTGCCTGGAACTCACCTTAGCCCTGAACTAAAGCAGCAATGCATATAACGAACATCTGTGAATTTGTTGCAACTGCCTCTTACCAGCGTTACCCTGACGCCTGTTTTAGAGGTGAGGCGCAGGAGAAAAGGCGAGAGCCTGGGCTGTGCAATGAACCTGCTGGCCGCCTATGACGCACGTGTCCAGTGCTGGCTACTGAGCCGGGAGGAGAAGTAGCTTCAATGTGATGTAGCTTAAGCCCTGCCTGCCTGCGAGAGGGTTTGTGGTTGAAGCCAGATGGGTGAAGCTTCGCATGCGATGATGGCCCGTTCCGCATGAAGGCCGGAAGCGCCGCATTTGAGTGGCCCTGATGCCAGTGATGCCCTCTCGAGAGACTGAAGGCGGTCGTCAATTGTTTGCGTGAGGTAGCGAAGTAGCCCATTCCATTTAAGCCGGAGGAACTTCCGTGGAGCCCGATATCCTTGTACTTTCCTCCCGCGTCCGGGTTTGCGGGGTGGCCGGCTGGAACCACTCGCCAACTGGGGAACGCCGCCTGTAGTTAAATCCGCAAGACAGCGGAGCTGACGGATATATACCTGGAGCTGGGACGAAGCCCTGTTGCTGCTTGCGTATTGTCACCTGGAATGACAGCTGACAAGGGAAGAGCAGATATAGGGATTAGCGGGTGCAGCGACAGGCTTGTGAGAATAGAAAGAGGAGTGATTGGTTAGCTGGGGAGTGACGCCCCCGATCACTTAATGAGGGAGGAGAGAGTAATGCAGTGACATGTAGTATGAATGAAGGGCTTGGTCTTCCTCATTGAACTTGCGCAAGCTTCATATGTTGCATTCATTCAGTAGCATTTATACATACATTACTGTTAATGCAACTGTGAGATATAATCCAGACAAACAAAGAGTATTACAAGAACAATATGTATCTCTGATATGTAGCTAAGGAGTATAAAGCGACCTTAAAGTATAGTTTCCAACCATAGAGAACATTACATTGCATTTAGCTGAGGCTTTTATCCAGAGAGACTTACAGTAAGTGCGTTCGACCAAGAAGATACAAACTAGAAGAAAACAGAATCATATAAGTACATCAGGTTTCATAGAGCCAAACATTTCAAGTGCTACTCAACTGGCTTTAGATAAGCCAGTCCTTTATTAGTATATAAGTGCTCTGTTAGTAATTTCACTCTCTGCTAGTAACTGCTATTTTTGCTGCCTATGGATATCACTGAGATGCTCCCCACTATGTACTGCTGCAAGTGTCCTTCCTAACATACCTGCCTTCTCTTTACCTGTCACTGCCAGCCTCTCCCCATCAACCAAAGCTGGCATTTTAATGGATTTCCTTTCCCCACTCATCTGCTTAAACATGGACTAGACATCACTGAATGTGACTCCTCTGCCAATGGTAGAACACAGTTCTCTCCTGTGTGTATGTTATTGTCCTTCGAGCAGCTGCCCTTTTCCTTTGATACTCTATAACATTATTTTGTGTCATGTTTCTTTAATTCTCTAAATGCATGGTTTTGCTCTTTAGTAACCCTGCTGCATTCCTCATTCCACCACGGCACCACTTTCTTCCTACCCTTGGTTGTTGTTTTGGGTATACTGTTCTCTGCTGCATTTAATATATGTTGCGTTATTTGGCTTGTAATGACCTCTGTGCTTCCCTCTGATGTTAGCAGGTGCACCGACTCCTCCTCACACCATATCCTACATTTCACCCCAATCAGCTTTAGGAGAGCACCACCTGGTTATTACACCTCCTTCCTGCATATTAGTATTCATTTTAGTAAGCACTGGATAATGGTCACTTCCTACAGTGGAGTTATTCAAAACAAACCATTCGCATGTATGAACCAAACAGTTTGACATTAATGTCAGATCCAGGCATGAGACTTTCCCCCTGTGAGCATCTACTCTTGTGCCATGTCCATCATTAAGGCATACTAGTGTTCTTTCCTCCAGCATTTCTTCCACTATATTTCCCTTACTGTCTGTATGGTTGCTGCCCCATAGACTGTTGTGTGCATGCATGTATGAGCAGCATTAAAACTGGATTGTATATTGGTTCCATAAAGGAACAGTGAACATTATGCCTGTCAATTCTGACGTTACGTCAACAGATGGCGCTGTTGGGATGGGATCTGTAATGGAAAAAAGGATTACCCAACACATGGCCAATAGATGGGAATTGTTTATTGTAAACTGTGAAAAAAAAAAAACACTCTTAAAACCACTACGGTTTTTCTCCTGAGTGAACACGAAGATGTGATTTGAGACTATCTGATCTAGTGAACATTTTCCCACACTCTTCACACCAGTACGGTTTTTCTCCAGTGTGAATACGGTGATGTGATTCTAGAGCACCTGATTGAGTGAAAGTTTTCCCACACTCTTCACAGCTGTAAGGTTTTTCTCGAGTATGAATACGTTGATGTTTTTTGAGAGCACTTGTTGTAGTGAAAGTTGTCCCACACTGTTCACAGCTGTACGGTTTTTCTCCCGTGTGAATACGTTGATGTGATTTGAGATGACCTGATCGAGTGAAAGTTGTCCCACACTGTTCACAGCTGTACGGTTTTTCTCCCGTGTGAATACGTTGATGTGATTTGAGATGACCTGATGTACTGAAAGTTGTCCCACACTCTTCACAGCTGTACGGTTTTTCTCCAGTATGAATACGTTGATGTGTTTTGAGAGCACTTGTTGTAGTGAAAGTTATCCCACACTCTTCACAGCTGTATGGTTTTTTTCCCGTGTGAATACGTTGATGTGATTTGAGATGACCTGATGTACTGAAAGTTGTCCCACACTTTTCACAGCTGTACGGTTTTTCTCCAGTATGAATACGTTGATGTATTTTGAGAGCATCTGATCTAGTGAAAGTTGTCCCACACTCTTCACAGCTGTACGGTTTTTCTCCCGTGTGAATATGTTGATGTGATTTGAGATGACCTGATTGAGTGAAAGTTTTCCCACACTCTTCACAGCAGTAAGGTTTTTCTCCAATGTGAATACGTTGATGTGTTTTGAGAGCACTTGATCTAGTGAAAGTTTTCCCACACTCTTCACAGCTGTACGGTTTTTCTCCCGTGTGAATACGCAGGTGGCACTTTAAAGTTCCAGATGTTGTAAAGGATTTGTCACATTGCTGACAGCTGTGACGTCTCTCTTTTCCTTTCGGTTTCTAGAACAGACGGACAGAGAAAGAGAGAAAGTCAATCTAAAAAGCATAAATACACAAGTTAACACAATAAAAACTCACTTAATATAAACCTTGAGTTAACAAAATACTACTTCTCAACTGTTTGTGTTTATTATATTTGTATTATATTTGATACAGTAATAAAGCAATATTCTAACCAAAGTATATACCAGAGGTGGGGGACTCGAGTCACATGACTTGACTCACATTTTTTGACTTGAGACTTGCTTGACTAACATTGATAAAAGACTCGACTTGGAATTCATGACTTGAGACTTGACTTAGGCTCGAGACAGATGACTCGAAAGGACTTATAATATATAAATAATTTGCATATGTATCGTACGAAGCCCCTAGAGGGCAATGAAAGAAAAAGAGAGAAAGTCCCTTCTCATTCGCAGGAGAAAGTAGGAAGTGGAGCGCACAGGAGACAGCCGTTTCATTGCAGACTGTTATGTTTATGTGGGGAAATACATACATTATTTGAGATATATTTCAAACTCGGACTTCATTTTAGGGACATTTCGGCCAGGGATGTAGAGTTATTTGTTCAAGCACCGGATCGGCAAAACAGGAGAGTCTGTGAACCAGTCTGCCTTGACCTATGTATTCATGTCTGTGACTCTCACAGTATCTGCTGCCCACAGCTGTTTTATAGAAGGAAAACCTCCTTCACTTCATGAAATCTCTGCGGCACCAGGAGGCAGTAACATGTAACTCAGCAGAATCTGAGAAGAGCAGCACCAGCTTCATTAGAACAGCTAACGAGCGACCGCGTTTTAACCACATACACACACGCACGCACACACACTGAACTGTTCAATTATTCCCCCCCTTTACCTGTTTTATGATTTCAGAGCCCCTCTCTCCATTGTTGTTAATGTTGAAAATTGAACTCTAGTTTTCAAAACCACTGTCGTAGGACTTGAGTTGCTTGACTCTCACCCCAGTAACTTGAGACTTGCACATGTATGACTTACTCCCACCTATGATATACAGGAGACAGAGGGATACGGCATTCTGTCACTGCGAGTCTCAGTATGCTCCGTTCCTCTTGTGTTTTGTTTTTTTAGTCTAGTTATTGTCTAAACTTTGTTGTGTCTGTATGAAACGTCATTTTGAGAGACCATGCTTTTGATCCTGTAGTTTACATTTGCCTTCTGCAGACCATGTCTGGCCATTCAACTTTCCAAGACACACCTGAGTGACAGCACGAACAGGTATGGCGAGGAGCCCCGGCCTCTACGCTGCTCCAGCCGCGAGGCTATAATAGGGCTACAATGCGATCCGCCTCCTACGAATACACCAAGCCATCTGTGCTCTTCGTTATTGGATGAAATCCCTCGGGAGCCGCTTAGAAACACCAGGAAAAAGAGGCGAGGAAGGAGGGGAGGCGTTCAGAATAGCCTACGGCGGAGATTCAGCCGGCCACCACTTCCATCCATCATTCTCACAAACCTGCGCTCATTGAGCAACAACGTGGACACACTAAGGACATACACAAGGTACTGTCAAGAATTTCTTGAGGCCTCTTTATTATGTTTCACGGAAAGTTGGCTACAATCTACAATGCCTGAATCTTTTCATTTTTTTTATTTATTCTACTAAAATCATGCAAAAACATATAATTCATACACACAAATGAACAAAATTAGTAGAAGCGGGAGGGCTGAAGCATAGCTTATGGGGAGTAGCACAGTAGCACAGTAGCCCTGTGCATCATCATTAGCATCAATATAACAATGGCATTTATTTCGTCAAAAACGTATAGAAATTAAGGAGTACAAAGAAATAAAGAAAACTAATGAAAACTGGAAAGAAAAAAAAAAGAAAGAGATAAAATAAAAGTTAGGACAAGAAAAAAGTAACTGCATATATAAATAACACTGGGAATATCCAATATTTGTTAGCTGGAGTATTCTGCAAATAGAATTGTTTTTACTTTAGTTTTGAATTGTTGATGACTAGTATCACTTTCCCGGGTCGCCGAGGGTGCTGGCGTTGTTTGTTCGCCGCTCCTCCGCCCCCAAATATTGTTCTTTAGTCCAGATCAGAACCTCTCCTGTCTGGCTCTCTACTTTTTAAACGTCAGTCATCAGCAAAAATAGCAGCATCTCTCTATCGATTCGACACAGATCTTTGTGTTGTCATCTCCTACCGGCTGGCTCTTTCCTGCTCACCGGTCCCTAGCCCGCTAGCTAGCTAGCATTATCGGACCTAGCAGGCTGCTACCTAGATGCTCCTCGGCTCCCTGAAGTCTGCTGAGCTAACATTTCTGTCTCCACCCCAACTCCACCCTAACTCCGCGGCTCGTGTGGGTCTTCCCATCCCGCTGCGATCAGCCGGCTTCCCCGCTGACATCGTCTCTCCCTGCCGCCTACAACTGGTGGCTATCAAGCTAGCTAACAAGCTAGTAGGCTGGTCCCCCGGCTCCCACTCTGCACCAGGCTGTCAGCCCCTCCTACGATTCTCCTTCGGAAACCACTGGAATTATTCTCCTGATATGCTCTGGATTATCATTCTCATTTTATCTGGACTCACACCGCTCCTTCTTCCACGGTCATTCGGCTCCGGGTCTCTGCTGCCCGGGTCCCCAGCATTAGCTAGCTCCGTGCTAGCGCCACTTCACCGGATCATGCCGCTGCTCTACTCCCTGTCAGATCTCCACTCCTTTAATAACCGCCTGCCTCCGGACTGCATGGACATCCTTGCAGATAATGAAATACTCCGCAAACGCCGTCCTCCACACAGAGGCTCTGGCCGTACGTTTTTATTTCATTCCACGTCTCCACACTCCATCCCGTCCATTCGGTCCTGTCACACGCCCACACTACGCCATCACAACAAACAACACGTGAATCTGACCAATCTCCTTCCACTCCCCCGGTCCACACAACCCCCCCCAATGCAACGTCACCTCAGAGCAGCCCTGCTCAACACACGCTCCATCCACAATAAAAGCCACATTCTGAATGAATTCATTAAAGACAATAACCTGGACTTTCTGTATCTGACCGAAACATGGCAAAAACTCCTGGACTATTTTTCTTTAAATCAAATCACCCCAGCAGGATTCACATACATTGACAAACCTTGCCCACAAGGGCGGGGTGGTGGTATAGCTGCTATTATCAGAAAGGAAATAAAAGCTACCATAATCCCCATCCCTGATGTTTCTTCTTTTGAACACCTGATCTTTAAACCCTCTGGTCCCACTCCCCTGGTCACAGCCATCATCTACCGTCCCCCGAAGCCAAACCCCTCCTTTCTCTCTGACATTCTCACTCAGCTTTCTGCCATATCCCCATCTGTTCTCCTCTTAGGTGATTTTAACATTCATGTTGACGACCCGACCTGCAAATATGCCTCTGAATTCAAGGAAACCCTTCACTGCTGCAACTTCTCTCAACACATCAACTTCCCAACACACAGCCGTGGTCACATCCTGGACTTGGTCTGCTCCACTGGTCTCACCATCCATCATCTGTCCAGCCTCAATCTCCACATCTCTGATCACCTGGCCATCAACATCCCCATCCCCGCCCAAAAGCAAAAACGCACAATAACCTACAGAAATCTCAAATCCATCTCACCCTCAGCAATCACTGCCTCCATTACCTGCAAGATGTCCATCTCCCCCCCCCCCCCACTTTCTGAAAACCCATCTGAACTTGTGGACTATTATAACAGCACCCTCTCCTGTCTCAATGAACTGGCCCCCACAAAAACAAAAAATGTTTCTTTCATACACTCCTCCCCCTGGTATACCCCCGAACTCCGCCTAATGAAATCAAGGAAACGTCAACTTGAACGCCAACACAAGAAAACCACACTAACAGTCCATCTTCAAATCTACAAAGACTATCTCCAGCAGTACAGTAACGCACTCAAAGCAGCCCGGTCTAATTACTACTCACACCTCATTCAGTTTGGCTCCAGCAACCCCAAGCATCTGTTCTCCACCATCAGCAAACTTCTCAAACCCTGTGACAACGCCACCTCATCCTTCACCACCGAACAGTGCAACTCCTTCCTCTCGTTTTTCCAAACCAAAATCAGCAACATTTACAGCAATCTGACACCCTCATCAGCACCCCCCACCTCCCCTCCTGGCTCCCCCCCCTTCACCTCACAGCCCCTGTCCCACTTCTCCCCTGTGACCCCCATGCAACTGTCCGACTTCATGACTGGAATTAACTCCACCTGCACACTTGACCCAATGCCCTCCAAATTTGTCAAAGAGAGCCTCCCTGCCATCTCCCAACTCATCGCCACCATCATTAACTCCTCCCTCAGATCTGGATCAGTTCCCCCCTCTCTCAAACTGGCTGCTGTCACACCCATTCTCAAAAGACCTGGACTCACACCTGACATCATGTCCAACTTCCGGCCCATCTCAAATCTCCCCTTTCTGTCAAAAATACTTGAACGTGTCATTGCCTCGCAACTAAAATCCCACCTCAGCTCCAATGACCTCTTTGAGCCATTTCAATCTGGTTTCCGATCAAAACACAGCACAGAAACAGCTCTTCTGAAAATCACAAACGACCTCCTCCTCTCCTCTGACTCCGGCAACCTGAACATCCTCATCCTCCTCGACCTCACCGCAGCATTCGACACCATCAACCACGCCATCCTGCTGTCCCTCCTCGAATCATCCCTCAACATCACTGACACTGCACTCTCATGGCTGAAATCCTACCTCACCGACAGACATCAGTTTATTAACATCAACAACTGCACCTCCTCCACTGCTCCTCTGTCCCAAGGCGTCCCCCAGGGTTCGGTGCTTGGCCCCCTCCTATTCATCCTCTACATGCTCCCCCTTGGCAAAATAATTAGTCGCCACAACCTTCAATTTCACTGCTACGCCGATGACATCCAACTTTATATCTCAACAAAAACCATCACCCCCACAACACACTCCACTCTCACCAACTGTCTCTCAGAAATAAAAGCATGGATGCAAACAAACTATCTCCAACTGAACAGTGCCAAATCAGACATCATCATCATCGGCCCCCCATCCCGTATCAAAGACATCCAGAACTTCAACTTCACCATTGACAGCCACACTCTATCTCCCCCCCCTCACATCCGCAACCTCGGAGTCATTTTCGACAGTCAGCTCAAATTCAACCACCACATCAATCACATCACCAGGACCGCCTTTTTCCACCTCAAAAACATTGCCCGTCTCCGCCCATCACTCTCCTCCTCTGCTGCTGAAACCCTGATTCATGCATTCATCACTTCACGACTCGACTACTGCAATAGTATCCTCTACGGCATACCATCCGACCTCCTCAATAAACTCCAACGTATCCAGAACTCTGCTGCCCGTCTCCTCGACCACACCCGCTCCCGAGACCACATCACTCCCGTCCTCCAGAACCTCCACTGGCTCCCCGTCCGTCAAAGAATCCACTTCAAAGTCCTGCTCATAACTCACAAAGCCCTCAACAATCAGGCCCCCCCCTACCTCACAGACCTGCTGCACCACCACACCCCTTCCCGCTGCCTCCGCTCCTCAGAAGCCTACCTCCTATCCATCCCCACCCACATCAATCACCGGACCTGGGGGGACAGAGCCTTCTCCGTCGCTGCCCCCTCCCTCTGGAACTCACTCCCACAACCCATCAGAGACTGCACTGACACCACCTTCAAAAAACTCACCTCTTCAATCTGGCTTTTAATGTGTGATTGTTTTTGTATTATTTGACTTTAACTTTAACTGTATGTGTTGTTCCTTTCTTTTCTTTTCTCTTTACTATGTCTGTGAAGCGTCTTTGAGCACCTGTAAAAGCGCTAACAAAATTCATCTATTATTATTATTATTAGTAACACTTGAAAGGTCTGGGTGAAGTCCAATCCACGTTCTAACTCCGATTATGGATAAGCTGTGTGATTTGATGGTTGTTCTACAGGGCTTGCTACACAACCAGTTAGGATGCCTAGTTGGGTATTTCCTGACTGTGGTTTGGAACTGCTTTTGAATGTTAGTAGGCATTTTGTTATGGAAAATGTTGTGCATAATCAGTACTGTTTTAAGCTTAACTATATCAACAACATTTGAATAGATTGAGTTTGTTTTAAATATGGGAGTTGTGTGTTCATATTTACCAACACCACTGACTATTCGTAACTGTTTCCCCATATTTCGGAGCAGTAATAAAGGTAAGGGAGAAATAGACTGTTATAAAGAGTTCTGAGTATTTTTTCCTCGACAATGTTCTTAGTACGATACAAAATACTAGGGGTGCACCGAATGGGAAATTCTTGGCCGAAACCGATACCGAAAATAGGAAACAGTTGGCCGAAAACCGAATGCCGAAAATGATTAATAGAAATATATATATATAATGTATACATATATATATATATAATGTATACATTTTTTACCAATGTTGTTCAGCTACCTGATTATGGAAAAAGACATGATTATGGCTTAACTTAAATAATAATCATTATTATGGGTCCATAAAACATTTATTCAGCACTTTTGAATGCAGACAGTAGGGATGCATACCGGTATCCGGTATTACCGAAATACCGGTTACTGGTGGCTACGGTATACCGTACCGAAATCCGATCCGGTTTCGATACTTTTCAAAAAGAAAATATTTGTTAAAAAGTGAGTCCGTGGCCCGTGATGGCCGGTGTTATAAATTAGATTGCATAATCGTTTTTCTTCATATTTTATGTATTTTTCATTGTTTGTTCAATACTAGAAAGGTAAAAGTCCCACAAATGAACTGTGATGGGAATTATTTTCTCTCACCAGTAGGGATGGGTTAAGCCGCTATCGGTATATCTGTTACGTCTACTTCCTTAGTTTAACTTTAAACCATTCTAGTTGGTTGGGAACCCTCATCCCGTGTGATGTATCCGGTTTGAGACCCCTCTGATTGTCCACTGTAAATGCCACTCGTCATATCTCTCAACAGCGCTCTTATTATTGTTGAGACTCCCGTGCTAGTGCTAATAGTGCTAGCAGTAGCACGCTAACAACGTCCTCCTCAGTGCAACCTGATACGATTTGCGGGCCGTGTGTAAATATGACCTGAGCGAAGGCTCGCAGGCAGGTTAGCTGCTGCGCACGGTAATATGTTTTGTTTACCTGAGTGAAGTCTTGCAGGCACATCGCCTTGTCTTTTTTTTGTTTATTAACACTGACAGTGTATTAATGTGAGCTCCTACACCTATAATAATTTGGTGCTTTATAAACCAGTTAAACTTACAGATGTCATTGTGAATTGGAAAACTGCATTTAAATGTTGTTAAAGGTCAACGTTTCAATCATAGACTGTATATGTATGGTTCAGCAATTGTTGGTCGTTTTCTAGGAATTGACATTTTAAGCTCAAATACTTTGTTCTATGTTTAAACCTTCAGACACATTTTGACGTGTTTCAGTTCAGCACAACATTTATTTTGTGATGATTTAAAAAAAAAAATTACAATAAAATGAAATAAAAAAATGTTTAATCTTCACATCTTGTATTCATGTCTATAATTTTGAGCACCAAATTATTGAAAAGTATCGATAAGAGTACCGAAAAATACCGATACCGATAAGCAGTACCGGTATCGATAAAATCCTAACAATACCCATCCCTACTCACCAGTGAAGGCAAATGTTGATTTTAAAGATGAGATTTGTTGGTTTGTGCAATGCCGAGATCTCATGACCTTTATTCTATTATGTATTTGTTGTCTAGGCGAATCTCAGGTTTAACATTAATTATAACGGTGCTATAACGGTCTGTTTGCATTGACAAGATGTGCTATTCACGCGTATTACGTTCCCTTCTGGGTCTAGGGGATTCAAAGGGAAGAAACACAACCAGGATGTAATTGGTAATAATTATGAGTGGCTTTATTACAAAGCAAGGCAAAACAAAATGGCAGGCATGCAGCCTGGAACAAACAAAAAGGCCAAAAGGGCACAGGTTGATAAATAACCAAACAAAAGGAGAACTCTAAAAAAGAGTCTAG
>CALSBZ010038481.1:0-15952 GCA_943591055.1 Gobionotothen gibberifrons | reverse complement strand
AGAAGAAGAAGAAGAAGAAGAAGAAGAAGAAGAAGAAGAAGAAGAAGTCTACTTTCGAGGCGAGCCGCAGCTCATCTCAAACAAGCCTAGTGGCTCTGGAGCAGCCTTCCTCGACATTGAGAAACACCCTGATTTAAAGATAACAGTTGAATTGATATGATAAATAAATATACTTTATAGTGAATGTATGTGTAACATATTGGGTGTATATCCATGCTATTCAAATTTCACGACACTTTAACATCAGGCAATTTAATATTTGACTGATTATTTTCTAAAAGATAATTAACTTTTTTTCACTCTCTGTTTGGTGAATTTAAAACTGTAACTTATGCCCCTTTCACACCAACGCGTTTTCAGCTCCGGCTCGGAGCTAGAGCCTGAAAAGTCCCGGTTTTCCCTGTTCACACCGCACTCTCAGCTCCGGAATCCGGTTCACTTCCAGCTCCAAAAAATTGTCGGTCTAGAGGTGAGAGCTTCGGAGCTAAGAGGCGGCGTCGCTTACGTTTCTCTTACGTTGAGGCGGGGGCGTTTATCTACATTCTGTGATTTGTATACAAAATAAAACACAATTCAAGTCTGATCCAGTGATTTTATTGTAAGAGGCATGATACAAAATAGATCAGGTTTAACTGCAGTAATATTAGTGGTCCCCCATGTTGAAATACTCCATCAATGCGGATCTAACGTCAGCTCCTTCTTGTCTACCGTTCTCTGGAAAGGGGTGTAAAGGGGGTTGGTTGTACACAACTTCATGGCAATATTCAGTGAAGTTGTCGCTATGTTCCTCACATATGTTGTGTAGTACACAGCAAGTCACTGTCATTATTTTGGTGAGCTCCAGCTCGTATATTTACCTTCTTTTTCCTACGGATTCGTCGTTGAAGTAGATGCAGAAGACCACAAATAAGTCTTGTATTTCGTATGTGATGTTTGTAAAGTTCCAAGTGAAGTCGTCGCTTGTAAAGTCGTCCGATGCCTTCCATTTCGTTTTGTAAGAGGATAACCAAAGCGAACAGCGCTTCAATACTATCGGCCATTGTTGTTGTTGTCGATGTGAGGGATTTCCGCGCGGTTTGGATTTTTATCAGGCCCGTAAACGGTGACGTCATGACGCAGCAGCGGCAGTTTTGGCGATGTGAACAGAGCAGGAGCTGAAAAGGGAAACCGGAGCTGAACCAGAAAAGCTCCCGGCCGGAGCTAGAAAGGGAAAAGCGCTGGTGTGAAAGCCGCATAATACCTCATTCACACCAACGGTGTTGCAGGGCCGGTTCGGAGCTCGAGCTTCAAAAGCACCGGGTTTTCCTGTTCACACCGCAGCGGAGCAGCCTCTTAGCTCCGGAATCCGGTTCGTTTCAAGCACCAATTATTTTTCCAGCTAGAGCAAAAGCACCGCATACGTCACGCTTACGTCGAGGCGGGGCAGGGGCAGGGGCAGGGGCGGGATCAACTCCTGAACAACAACAACAAGCCAGCGTTTTATCCAGTTTGTACACAACGATGGAGAAACTTAACAAGCAGCAGTGGTCCACTGAAGAGACCAGCTACTTACTGGGAATCTGGTCTTCCAAAGAGGTACAGAGGAAGCTGGAGCACAATCGGCCATTGTTGTTGTTGTCGGTGTGAGCTGTGAGGGGTTTCCGCGCGGTGTGGCTTTATGAAGCAGGCACGCAAACGGTTACGTCATGACGCAAACGATGACGCAATGACGCAGCACCAGTCGGACTCTGGGCGGTGTGAAAAGAGCCGGAGCTAAACCGAAGAACCGGTTCTGAACCTGAAAAGCTCTAGCACGGAGCTTGAACCGGAGTTGCGTTGGTGTGAATGAGGTAAATGTCTGGTTTTTCCCACACAGGGTTCCTTCTGTTCAGCAGCCCCTTAATAAGGGAACTCTGCTGACCCAAGCGGCTATTATTAACAGCGTGTCCTCATTAGTCAGCTGCTCATCTCCCAGTCCAGCACAACCATCCAGGCAATTTACACCACCAACGCCAGCCAAAGGAGCTAAGAGGCTCCATCTATCCAGGAATCAGACGTCCCAACCAGACCATTTGACAACATGTAAGCTTTGTGTTTTTTTTCTCCGAAGGACAGGTACAAATGTAACGTTTTGCCTGCAGTTTTCACAACAGAGACCAGAGGAAATGTAGGATATTAAAACACTTGTTTATCTTAGAGATTATGGCATTTTTCGAAGTTTAGCTTTTTAGGAGTTTCAATAAAAAATAAGAAACATCAGTTATTGACTGACCAATCAAAGAACAAAAGAGTTTTGTCCATTATACAGTACGTTTAGCTGTTTCTTCTAAAATAGCCTCTAAGAACTAGCAATGATATGTGACGACAACATGATTTACAGTTCAGTTTGACATGAACATCATGCAGGTCAGCTGCAAAAGAGGATTTTAAATTAGAATGTAGTTTATTTTACAGGAATATAATATCTAAATCACTTTCATTGGTAAACCAGTGTTGGCCTTGGAGGCTGGCAGCAACATTAGTCAAGGACAAACTTAATACTCCCTAAAACGGTGGAAAATGTCCCTTGTGTACTTTTTCATGAAAATGTGACCACATGCGTACAAAACATAACTTATGTCCTTATTGTTGTTCATTTTATCTTTTGCACAGCATCGTCCTCTAAGAGTAAGCCATCAGCATGCCCCACTGCTCAGACTTCGAAGACATCGATCAAAACACAGCTGTCAAAAAAGCCCAATTGCCCACCCAAAGTCCATGAATCAAAACCTGACCTTGGATCAATTCAACATTTGTCCTCTCCCTCACCAGCTCATTCCCAAACTCAGATCCTGAAACCCTCACACACCCCTGTGTTTATTCCGCATGATGTTTCTCCCGTGGCTGTTAACAGACCTCCAATACTAGAACACCATCTTTCCCCTTCTCCGTCCATTTCCTTCTCCCTACGATCTACATTCGAAGTCTCACCATCAAGCTCCACTGAGTCAATCTTATTGCCTAAAGTTCACCAATCAACTCCAATACAGAAAGGCTCCGATGTATCTCTGTTGCCAGAACAATCCCAATCTTCCCAGTTGTTCCCAGAAACAATCTCATCCCCGAAGCTTTCCCAATCACTCCGAAGTAATCAGGTGTCCTCAAGGCAATCCCAACATTCCCGCTGTGACCCAGAGTCTCTCCTATCAGACAATCAACTCCAGCTGCCACCTGGGTCTTGTAGTTCAACCCCCCCACCAAAATATCTTGCACTAAGTCCAGCTGTGAAATATTTATCAAACAAGTCCCCTGTAGATGCATTTTCTAGTCATGGACAAACTCCAACAACAGAGGATTCTTCAGAGTACTCTACCCCTATCTCTGTGGACCAGGAATCAACTCTGGATAGACTTCCATCACATTTCATGGATGGCATCCAGAATTATCCTTTAAATGTGAAACTGGAGGAGGAGGAGGAGGAGGAGGAGGAGGAGGAGGAGGAGGAGCTTTCAATAGGTATGTGATTTATACAAATTGCCTCTTTTTGTCCGTATGTGTTTGAGCAATGATGGTGTTGAAATCGTAAAAAGAGCACCAATTGGACGCTCAATGTTTAATGTTTTTGACCATGCAATAGTTGCTAATAGTTATTCATGATAGGATATAGGATGACTGTCAACTTTTTTCATATGTCTCAGAAATGTGTACTTAGGAATTTTAGTTAAAGGGAGGGAAATACATTACTTTTGGAGCAGTTTTGAATAAGACCAAGGATCAAGTTGGGTCTGTGACACTGTTGTTGACCGTCAGCAGATAAAGTATATAAGGTTTGACATGCAAAGATGTGTTACCAATGTGTTAAAAGATACCATATCTGTCGGACACACCACTATTCTGTGATTTGGACTGCAGATCTAAAAGTGTGTTCCCAATTGGCACTAGTAACTACAACTGGAGCACCAGGTGCATTACATTACATTACATTATATTACATTACATGTCACTTGTTAGACGCTTTTATCCAAAGCGACTTACATACTCAATACTGTGGACAATCCCCACAGGAGAAATTTGGGGTGAAGTGTCCAGGGACACAACGACATGCTGCAGCAGGGGCGCCGTAAGGGGGTGAAAAGTTAGAACGATTCTAAGGGCCCGTGACTGACAGGGGCCCAAACAATATTAGAAAAAAAATGTTTAAGTAACCAATGTGATATCTTTTCATGGGGCCCAAAATCCCTGGCGGCGCCCCTGTGCTGCGGCAGTGGGGTTTGAACCTGTGACCCCCTGGTCCGAACACCTACGCACAACCCACTGCCCCACCAACTTCCTGTCAACAAGAGTACAGACAAAGCTCCTCACTATTTCCATAAATAACAACACTAGCATACAGTCCTCCTACATTCACATTGATGCCAGTGATACAGTTCTTTGCTCAGTCGGTCCCTCTTGAGATTCAGTTCTCATTATTCGAAAAGCTTTTGCTAATTTACTTTATCTAAAATCATGTGATTTGGAAAGATCATGTACACCTCTACTAAACATTTCCCCTATTACGTTCTTGTGACATAGATGAAACTCTGAAAGGATGCATCTTGATTGTGAAAACTCAAGCAACTTGTAATATCAGGAACAACTTGTTCAAGGCCAGCTGTTTTGCGAGGCTTAATTACATTCTTAAAAAACAACAACTCAATACTTAAAATGAGTACTTAGTTTGCTGAAGGCCACTGGTGGTATACAGATGAATACAGCTTGGACCAAGAGGCAGACAGGCAGCATGATAATAGACTGAAATATGTTGGTTTTCACAATTAAATAGCTCCTCTGTGGTACTTCAAGTGCTGAAAGAAGTGTGGCCTTCATCACTTTTGTTGTCACATTTAACACACATCTAATAACAGCCTCCCACACGTTGCTCCAAAGTGACTCAGCTTTTTCATTTTGTTCCCTCATGTCTGGTTTTTAATGTTTGTCTTTTTCTCAGTTTACTTTTACCATGGTGATCTAAAGAGGCACTCTAGTGGCCAGGTTAAATACGTTTTAAAGTTAGTCAATTATACTGAATAACTATTATGATTTTCTCTAGCTAAATCTTGCCATTTAATCCGGAAGCCAAATGGCCTATTTGCACTTTTTCATTCTTCATATCGATCATTGCTTTAAATAACACATACCATAATACTTCATCAGACGGACGTAATTACTTTGTAAAGAATGGCCGTACATTTCCCATTGGTATACAGCAAATACACATTCATATAGAGAATCGCAGTGACGCGTCCTAAAACCCGGAAGTAAACTCCTTCCGGTTCCTTCGTCAAAAACGCAATGCAATTTCTCCATAGGATTTTGGAAAATAGCTCGAAATAAGGTCTGTGGTTGAAACACATTTAAGAGACAGATCACGTTTTGTTCAGCCGGATAATATCCACATGTCTACCCTACTTTTATCATTTTCTAATCATAAATCTAGTCGCAAGAAGCAAAATGCTAACGTTATGCTATAAAGGAACTACAGCAGGGTCGCTGCTTCAAACATACAGATTGTAAATGGTACAAGTTGAAGCGTTTGTTTTAACAGTTTGCAGGAGGCAGGTATTTGCTTTCAAGCAGAACAGGGCAAACACACTTAGCGGGAGTGTTTACGTGTTCGGTGTAATGACGTACACCGGCCTCGACAACTTCTGTAGTCCTATTCAACCACATGTTAACAACCATCGTTTTTCAGACACGTAAACTCTTCAGAAATCACCAGCTGATGTATTTAATGTCGTAGAACAAAACGTGATCTGTCTCTTCAATTTGTGTCAAACACAGACCTTATTTGGAGCTATTTTCCAAAATCCTACAGTATGGAGAAATTGCATTGCTTTTTATCGAAGGAACCGGAAGGAGTTTACTTCCGGGTTTTAGGGCGCGTCACTGCGATTCTCTATTCACTGCACATGCTTCTTTCTCATACATGCACGTTCACGCTAGAGTGCTAGAAACACACGAGGGAGCACGTTTTTTCTGTTGCAAAGAACACTGCATTTCTGTCAGTTTGTATGCACACTTGGACGTGTGTGTGTGTGTTAAGGGTTAGTTTGCTATAGGGTATTTTTTTTTTTTATTGCGAATATTTTATTGTCTCTTTAGAATTGAAAATTGTGCTAAAATCTGGACTTTAAACACAGATCCGAAGACTGTAAATCTGTGTTGAAAGTTTGCACGAACCTACTCATTCAACTTTTCCTCATCTTGCTTCAACTTCCCTCAGCCACATTTCACACTTCTACCTCCCTTCCTCTATACATCCATCATCTCTATTTCTACCTTCATTCTTAGCATTCTTCTCACCCTTCACTTCCTACATCTCTTTGACCACTGAACGCCTGCTTTATCAGCTTAACTGAGCTCGATGCGTGTGTAACAAAGTCAAGGACATTTACATCTATTTTACATTTTCATCCGATGTTAGGGGAAATGTTCAGGGATTATAAGTGCGAAACATCAAGGACGATCAATGTCTCCATACTTGTTTGAGCGATGAAGATACATTGCTTTTTTTTAAAAGAATATTTGTTGAAAAGAACATCTTGTGTGTGTATTTTTCTTGAAGACAGCGGTGATGAAATGTCCAGTGATAGCCTGGGTCTGGATCCACATGAGGAAGAGTCTTCAGACGAAGAAGTGCAGATGCACAGACGTTTAACGAGAGGGAGAACCAGAGAGGGAAAGGAAGGGAATCCTGCCACGTCTCATTCTGAAGATCCCTTTGTTCCTGAAGACCCACACAGAGGAAAAGATCTGCAGACCGATGAGCAAGAACAGCTGTCAGAAGCATCCGTGGTAACCTGTTTCCATACAAGCTTTTTTCCTTCTTTGTTGGAAGAACTTTTTGAGTGTATGAACGATTTTTTAGGCAGTCTAAGGAATATTATACATTTACACGGCTCAAATGTGAATATACATTTATAAATGGTTGCCAAACAGACAATCAGACTTAAATACAAGTGAGGTTTAAAGGGGCCCTATTATGCTCATTTTCAGGTTCATATATCATTTCGTGACATGTTTACACAACACAGTCTCACGGCATTTCGTGTTATAATCAAGAAATTAATCTATTCATTCGTGTTCACCAACACGATTTCGCCATTTATTTCGTGTCACACTGAACGATTTTAAAAGCAATGTAAATAATTAAAAATTAGAAGGAAAAAGAGATTTAAGAATACAGATTTCAGTATTCTGACACGGAACGATTTTAGAAGCAATGTATTTTTATTGGTATTATGTTTCGTGCCTGCACCAAATAATAACAAATTAGAAGGAAAAGAAAATACAGATTTCAGTATTCTCTCAGTATTTATTTTCCTCGCGGACGGCAAAAAACTCAGACATTATACAATTTCAAATAAAAGGGATCAGGGTTCTTACGGTCATTAAAAACCTGGAAAAGTCATGGATATTCAAAATGCTAATTCCAGGTCCTGGAAAAGTTATGGAAAACAATATTTTTCCCAAAGTTTTGGAAAAGTCATGGAAATGTAACTAAAGTTGCATCAAATATTTTATCTAATCGCCGAAATAGTAATACTATAATGATAATAAATACTGTATAGTAATGAAATGTAAAATGGCATTTAACTGACGAGGTATTTTACTGGTGAGAGATTTGAGTTGCTTTAGCGTGTAGAAGCTAGTAAGCCTATTTGATTTGTTTTAGATAGGCACAACATGTTTCATATGCAGACCTTATTTTCCTGTTCCATGTTAAAATAAACCATTTTCAGTGGTACCGCTGAGAAAGAGTAATGTTTTTGGTCATGGAAAATTAGGTAAAGGTCATGGACAAGTCATGGAAAAGTCATTGAAAATCATTGGTGAAAAAGTGTATGAACCCTGAGGGATAGGGTTAGGCTTAGGTAAGATATTGAGTAAGAAAATGTTTTTATGAACCCCACAGCTTCCGGTCTTCCAAGACCCGACCGGACAAAAAGACGTGGTGCAGGTAGGAAACATACTACCAATAGAAATACATTGCTTTTAAAATCGTTCTGTGTGACACGAAAAAAATGCGAAAAGCGTGATGGTGAACACGAATCAATAGATTAAATACATTTCGTGACTATAACACGAAATGCCGTGAGGGCCTCTGGATGGAACACAGGGATTTTAGCCTCTGCAGACCATTTACATGCACAAAAACCTACACCCTAAACAGCATAAGAGGACCTCTTTCAATGAACATGCAAAAAGAAAATAGTTTCTTAGGAAATATAAGAAAGCATGACATTAATAATGAAACCCCTTCATCATTTTTAATAAGATATTTTTCACTCACAACTTGTTTTTGATTCACATCACTAACACACATTTGTTTTTAGATACGCAACGTTTTATTGCATACAAATACAATGACTTCTTCAATTAAATAAGGGCACGCAAACTCCTTGACTTGATAAAAACGATAATTGTTATTACAGTGAGGGAAAAATATCGAATTGCTAACGAATGAATAACCCAAAAAGGTTTTAATAGTTATTTAAATATATATTTTTTACTGTTAAAGTTTGTCTTTCCAGCCGGGTAATACATTTGATAAATTGGCAAGTTTTAAGAAGTTTTAGAGAATAATCTTGCCGGACATAATCACTCAGGAGCATACAGTCAGAGTGTCTTATTGTAGCTGACCTGATCTATTAGATAACATTTGTATCACGCTAATTACTTTACATTATTCATCTGTAGCTCAGAGCCACGGCAGGCAGTGGTGTTAAAGGTGCACCCCATTGAGGGAAGAAAAGAGAGTGGATTCAAAAGACACCGCCTGAATGGTCCCAAATGACCTATCAGCTATTTAATGGTATGAATCCTTTATACTGTGACAGTGGAAGGGGACAAAATAAAGGGGGGGTAGTGCTTTATTAAAAAGATGGAGCAAATGAGGTTCATGATTGTGAAGATGGTGGTTATCTGTGGCCTCTGGACCTGAATCAAACTGCTCATAAAATGATTAGATAGTCATTTTCTTTAGCGTTTTTCTCTCCTTTTGGACCCGATCACTGCTCCTCTATTGTCCTATATGCATACTTTCTTTCCTTTGGTCTATTTTTTCCACAGTTTTTACCTTTTCACCCAGACAGCTGCATCCTTTTTGTTAGACATTGCACAAACACAACTCCATTTTCCCTCCGCCACACACTCCCATTGTGTTGTGTCTCTTGCCATTTCATTGGCAATACCTTTCTTTCTCTCCTCTTGTCATTCCACATCCTCGCTCCTTCCTCTTTTCTCAGCGACATTATTCCCACATGCCTCCGCTTTCTATTTTCTCCCGGCCCATCTGCAGGGTCTCCTGAATGCTCCGGCTAGCATGCTAATGCATCAGATCTAATCTTAACTAAACAGAGCTTCCTCCTTTTACTCCCCCCCCCCCTCCCCTCCCCAGTCTCACAAGAGGACACTTGGAAGGAAAAACGTACCCACCACGCCGCTGTGAGATGCTCTCAGCGGCTCCAGGGGTTAATTAAAAATCAATTCATCAAGTGGAAACAAAGGGAACAGGGAGAGAGGGGAAATATCTCCAGTGAAAGACACCTCCTTATTAATATGCAGTAGAAAAAGGAAAAACACACATTTGAACACTCTTACCTGTCTTAATAAAAGTTAAATTGATATTGAGTTCCTGTTTGTCCTTTGGACTGATTATGTTAGGAAAGTGAAGAGCAAACTATGAATTCCTAATTCCCCTGTCCTCTCTGTTTTACACCCCTCCTACCTGTCCTCCATAATCTCTTTTTATATCATCTCTCCATCTCACTCTAATCCTCCTGTGATCTGTTTTTCCGCCTCACTCCCTTCACTTATTCCCTTCACATCCCTCCTTCTCCTGCATGCCTCCATCTGTTTCCATATCCCCTCAGGTGAACCACAACCACAGTGCTGGGCCGGGATCAGAGCGGCTCTGTGATCCGGATGGGTTTCCGCCTCAGGGTTTGGACATGAATTCTGGTCACTCAGACACGCAAGAACACACACGCTGTGACCCGCCGCACACATCCCAAATGACTCGGCGTGATTCAGAACAAACAGGTAGGATAGAGAGGGGAAGGCTTCTAAGCATGTCCAGGGTTGGGAGGGTTACTTTAAAAATATAATCTGTTACGGCTCGTCCACACGGCGACGTGCGTTGAAGCTTCCAACGCTTCTGCCCATTCACTTTGAATGGGGTCACGCTTTGCCGAACTGCATTGTGGGAGCGTTGCTTCGCTTTGCTCGCTTCAAAAGTTGAGCAATGTTCAACTTTTGAAGCTTCGGCGTAAGCGTCAGCCAATCAAATCATATGCCAGTACAAGCTCTAGCCAATCAAACCGCGTGCTTGCGTGTCCGGGGCGGGAGATTCATGTGATTGGTTGTTGGTCGAGCTTCAGACACGCCCGCCGGCAAGCTTCAACGCACGGCGCCGTGTGGATGCTGCGTTACATTTAATAGTTGACTGTAAAATATTTGTTATCCTATTTAAGTACCACGATATAAAAGTAATGTATCCTGATTACTTTATGGTACTTTTGGATCACCTTACCTTTAGACAGTGGCGAACCGTCAGGGTCTTCAAGGTATTCAGAGAATACCCTGGAACACTCAGATAAAACAAACAAAAAATCGATTTAATTATATAAATAAAATGTATATGAAATGAATTAATGAGAATCGTATCTGTGTTGTTGATCTGTAATATTACAGTGTTACGTTGATTTGTTTGTCCTTCTCGGACCATGCACTACGCATTTCAGTGGTTTTGTGTTAGAAAAGAAAGCAACCAATCAGATCTTGTCCTTCAACCAAGGTATTCTACATCCTTGATCGAATGCCCTGGCCGTTGCACTGAATGAAAGCGTACGTTTGGACTGACAGTTTGATCAACCAATCATATATTGATTTGTAGGGTGTGTGTGTCCACAGAAGGTCCAGTTGTGATAGACACGGTTTGCCACTGCCTTTAGATGAATACCAAATTGAATACAATAGAAATACATTAAAGGGAACAAACCTATATAACACACTACAGGGAAGGGAAAACAATAGGACTTTTATGTAACTATGTTTAGTTACTTTTATGTAACTGTAAGGAAATACATTGACCTTTTTTGTATCCTGATTATAATGTAAATGTTATCCGATGCGCCTGTGCGTGTGTGTGGTAATTTGTATGCTCCTTATTTCATTGAGATTTTCTTTTTTCTAAAAACTGGTTCATGTTTTCCTATAAACTTCATCAGAAAGTGTTCCTGTGCTTCGGGAGATTAGATTGTGAAGATTACCTCTGTGTCCAACTTTTTGCCTAGAGATACTTTCCAATTTGCGAGCGTTATTCATATCACAAAGCCCTCATAATAGGATTTAGAACAAATATGTAAAAACGCAGAGCTTACAAGAGAGATGAAAATGAGTTTTAAACCCAGAGGAACGCTGGCTGCTTGGTGGAAAACGAAAAAGATGGGGGACAACACGGATAATTTACTACTGGTGGGTCCATGGGGAGCTTTCTCTGAGATCCCTTTTTTTATTCTGTGTTGGCTTCTTATTTTGTATTTACTGCCTTCATTTTCTTAAACTGTCAGGGAACACATTTTACCAGAAACTTTTACAATATCACAAACAAACACACTTCTGGTTTCTTTTCTACTTAAATAAAGCTAAAGTTGACTTTAACCGCCCGAAGAATGTTCAAATGTATATGTAGATAAACCAAAAAACATACAAAATCTAAAACAAACATATATATATTATTATTAACATTAACATAGGCTGTGTCTATGAGGTTCTCAATACTCCCAACAAGACTTTAAATTGAGTTAACTTCACCATATTAGGATCAAATCAGTCACTTTAATACATCATGGTACTTATTACACCTTGCACTCTTGTCAAAGGTTTTTGAATGACATGTTTTTCCATTATCCAGTCTTTAATCACTGCCAGAGCTCATACCTTGTTCCTGTTCACTTCCTCTTTGTCTTCTTCTGCTGTTCCCAGCGGAAGCTGAATTAACCGTACTTCTTGTTGCGGATTGATTTGATTGCACAAAGTCCCTTGATCCTCCTTAGCAACAGTCTGCTCTCCTTAGCAGCGGTCTGTTAGCGAGAATTAACAAACTCTAAAATGTCCTATATGACCAATCAGAATAGAGTATTCAAATAAGCTGTGTCACATGATGAGTGTGTTTCGGTAGATAGAAAATATGTTTCGTCCGCTTCAAGCACCACTACTCAAGTGCCATCGAGCTCCTTCATCTTTAAGAGAATACTGACAGCTATACGATTGATATATCCAACTCTCCGAAACTACAATAATCTTGATTCAAAAACAGCATCACATAGAGGGCAATTGTAATGTTTTTGTATTTTCCGGTAAACTGTCCTTTTTCCTTTAAGTAAAATGATTTTAGCTCAAAATAATCCCGTCAACCTTCTCCCTCATCACGTATGGAAGGCCATCTTTTCACCGGTTCACTGTGTAGCCTGCGTTAAACGAAAGAGGTCGACAGTGAGAGACTCCTCACCATGCCGCCCGCTGCTCGTCAAACCCCGCACCGTCTCTGCCACCGTCGTTAAAGCTCCAAAGTTAATGAGAGAGAAAGGTTAGAAAGGAGGAATATCACCTTGACAACCCTCTGCACTCATTTATGTCCCTCCATCTGTCTCCTCTATTTTACTCTTTTTTTTTCTTTTTTCTTCCCAGGCAGACAGGGCTGAGATCCAACAGGTTTTATATGTGTCCTCCTCTACCTTTCCACCTCTCTTCCTCTTTTTACCCTCCTACTCTCTGTCAGTCAGAAAATGAGGTTGTTAGTGTGCAGTTTCTGTCTCGTGTGCATCCAAAGAGAGAGACAGATGGACAGACAGACAGGCAGGACAATGACCAACCTCTGAGAGAGAGAAGAGATACACTCAGCTGTATGAAGAACAATGTTCACCTTGTGCTTCGCCGGCTTTAGCATGCTAATTGCTAATACCTTCCATAGCGTCGCAAGCTTTATCACTTGCAAAATAAACCGTTTTTAAGATTTTGAATGAACTGTTATCAAGTTAAAACAATATTTTAGCAGAGAAACAATTTAGATGACCAATATGTAACTATTTTATCCCACAAAAAAAATCACATTTGAGCAATTTATAGCAATGTTTGGAGCTGCTGGGTGTATGAGAGTGCCAGGTCAACAATGTTTTTATAACAACTCTCACTGCCTGAATGGTAGACATTTCTGCAATGGAAGTCTAACCATAGGGTGTTATTTAATAATTCCAATTTAAATTACACGAGCCACCAATTAAAGCTAGCTGGATAGCTAACATTAGCTAGCAAGCTTGTTAGACAGGTAGCTAAAGTAAGCTAGCTAACTAGGTAGCTTGATTTACAAATAGATAGATACATGAAAAATGTTCACCTTGTGCTTCGCCGGCTTTAGCATGCTCTCACATTGCTGTATAATGTCCTGGCACTTTTGGTTAAAGCGTAATTGCTAATACCTTCCATAGCGTCGCAAGCTTTATCAACCTTTACTTGCCAAATAAACAGTTTTTAAGATTTTGAATGAACTGTTATTAAGTTAAAACAATATTTTAGCAGAGAAACAATTTAGATGACCAGATTGGGGCGGGGTGGCGCAGTGGGCTGCCTGTTTGATCTTCAGATCAAGGGGGCGTTGGGGAACCCCAGTTCGAAACCCACCTCCGCCGCCACTGCGTCAGGCCGTTGTGTCCTTGGGCAAGACACTTCACTCGAATTTGCTCCTGTGGGTATTGTCCACAGTACATGTATGATATCAATGTGACTTCGAGGTGTAAAGATGGGTGGTGTGGCGGAGTGCGCTGTGCATTGATTATCAGATCAAAGGGGCGAAACCTGCCGCTGCTGTGTCTGTAAAGCCGTTGTGTCCTTGGGCAAGACACTTCAGCTGCATTTGCTCCTGTGGGTATTGTCCACAGCACATGACCATTACATGTATGTATGATATGTATGTGTAATGTGTATTTGTAAAGAGCGCTTTGAGAGTCATTGAAAAAGCGCTATTATAAATATAAGGATTATTATTATTATTATTATGATAGATAGATAGATAGATAGATAGATAGGTAATGTTTGCATAGCTCAATAGCCAACGGTTGCTAGCTAAAGAGACCGACTTATATTGATAGCTTTATCTGCATTTCTGACTCATTTTGTATTTTCAACCCTCTGTGAATTCAGAAGCCAGCTGTCTCACACTTCTCCTCCTCTTCCTCTTTTCAGTTGCAGCTGATTTAGACTAGTTAGTAGATTCTCCATGCAGCCAATAGTAATAATTGATTGGCTAACCACTGGAGAGAAAGAAGAAAAACTGTAGTAATTGCTCTGCAGCTGTCAGGATTGGCTGAAGCGGTTATTGGTTTGGTGCAGATGCTGCCGCTGAATGAACAAATGGATTATTGTATCAAATGTAATTTACCAAATTTGCTTGGATTCATTAATACATTTCTAAGTACAAAAAGGCTAATGGTTTGAGGAAACTCGTCACAGCCATGGATTATTCTCTATTGGATGTGTTAGGACAAGGTTATAATCATTTGCACCACTTGTAGTGATAGACTCCAAAAACTGCAAAATACAACCATGACCTAGTTTAACTTTTTAAATTGATCAACCATGAAAACGAATGGCTGTATTCAGTAATTCACCCAGCAGCTTTGTATTTTGTGTATCGTCACACAAAAAACCTTATTCCATGCATTTGGTCTATACAAAATCACTCACTGTTGGAGTGTGATAGCAAATCAAATGCATTGCTATTTCCATTTGGGAGCGATATGTCCTACTGATATCAGCGTGAAGTTGTACGATCTCTCCTCGGTTCTCATTTAAACGGTTTCCAGATATTTCAAATGTCGTATAGAGCATGTAATGAGCAATATAGGTAGAGTGAAGAGATGTGTTCAAAACAGTGTCAGAAGGGACACAATATGTATATTCTACCAAAGTTTTCAGACCTTAATGCAATCTGTGCACTAGATTGCATTAATGCGCATTATGCACCAACTGTGCATGCTACCTCTTACTCCGGCAACTTTTCAACTTTTAGCTTTCTCATTTGATCTCTCTTGTTATTTTTCTTTAAATAAATTATATTAATAAAGTATAAGGCTGTGCCCTCTCTATACTTTCTTGTAAAGATATATCTTGTTTGTTTTTGAGTTGCTGCTGTTGTGCATCCACGCCACTGTTGTTTCGCCACGATTTCCATAGATTGCTTCCAAACAGTTTGGGCTGACTGGGATTGCATTGCTTCACCATGAGCCTGGGTCTTCATCATGTCCCCGTGGCTACAAGGACTTGTACTTTGCCTATATACATATGTATTTATTTGATTCTAATATGGTACAACTTTTTGGAAACCTAATAGTGTGATTCATTCATTTGAGTTATTGATTGATTGTATGGCTGTTCTTAGTATTCTTTCCCCCATATCTTGTATTCAGTCTGCACCCTCTCAGAGTTTTCTCTTACTCTTTTAGGATCAAAGGGTCATGGCCCAAGCAGCCCCTACACTGAGGTAGACCTGGTTTCAAGAATGATGAAGAACAAGCTCGCACAGCCAACTGGAATTCAAAACCACTCAACCAGACCCACAAGGAGAGGAGAAATATCAGCAAACGAACTAGGAACATCTGGTAAGTATGTGTGTGTGCGTGTGTGTATTTTGTCTGTGTGAACACTATCAAGCTCGCTGAGCTCCTCTTCCTGCTTACACACAAAACTCCATTTCACACACAATTAATACACCTCAATTCTTCATTTAGCCACTCTTTCTTGGCACTGAGTATGCAGGTTTCTTAAAGAGATTATGCCGTATCACTCTCGAGCATGAACAGACACACACGGAGTATTGGGAGTTGGTCCAGGAATCTGTCCTCTCATCACTTCCCTCGCTCACAACCCAGAAACACTGCAGTAATCTGTTTATGTC